>JAABKK020012860.1:0-21890 GCA_011634745.2 Catotricha subobsoleta
TTTTTTAATACACGCCGGTTACGCCGCCGAAGCCGTATAAAATTCAGCGGCGTACTTGGCGTTGAAAATTTGACCGGTGGCGGCGTGAAATGATAAAAAATCGGCGGCGTTTCCGGCGTGGCGTGGCGGCGCACACGTCTATGTACCATACTTACATACATACATATAATAAATCAATTTATTGTATTTAATATTCCTGCGGATTTCGGATAGCGCAAATGAATGTTATAAATAGTAAAATAGTTAACTTAAACTCATTATGTGTACTGCAATGCATATATTATATGTATGTTAATTCACTACTATTATTTAATGATTAATAGTTTCTATTTCAAAGATACATAGGAATGGAGATATATTTTTTTTATCTTATTTTGCCATTAATGGTTTTGATTTTGAATAGTTTTTCTTCATATTTGGTACTGCACTGCATATATATAGTAATTCTCTTGATCGAGAAAAAAAACAGGCTACCATTGAATTGGTACACAACTTCATTTTTGTGATGAAAAAAAGCGAACAAAAAAAAAACGGGGAAAAAAGGGGGCAAATTAGCCCGGATTTCCAAGAGTGCATGAGCAAAAAGAAAAAAAAAATTGTCAAACCAATAGTTACATTTTTTTTCAAAAAAAAAATGTCGTAAAAACCGAAAAAAATGAATTAAAATCTCTAAATTGAAATGATTAATAATAAATAAAAAGATAAATAATTGCATTTTGCAAGAATAATTGAAGAAACTATAATATGACAAAAATAACAATAAAAGAATCTTATAAAAATAAGATAATATTTTAATAAAATAATAAAAATAAAATAATTCAATAGAAAATCACCCAAAAGTCTAAATTGAAAACGAACTCAACACATTTTCAATAAATTTTATTATCACAGATGATTTGTTTTTTAAATGATTTTCATTTAATTGCAATGATTTCCGTTAATTGTGTAAACATCACTAATATGTGTAGGTATTTTGCAATAAATTTCTAGGAATGCTGAAAAATTACATCGAAATAATGACTTATATTAATTTCTTTTATTTATACCTATTATATTTGAGAATTTACATTCTATTTTTAAGTTATTTAAAAAAGACCATTTCAAAAATATAAAAATATAACAAAAGAAATATTTTTAACCGAAATTGTATTGTATTGGTTCATTGACTTAAAGGTAAATTAATAATAATTCGATGCTCTAATTTTGTATCAATCATATTTGAGTTCAGAGGATGTTTTTATAATATAAAATATATGTATTAACCAATCATTCTAATTAATTTCAACAGCTGCATAAAAATTAATTAATCAATAGGTCACTGCGCCGGCAAAATAATTTATAAATTATTTATCTTCCAAGTTTGAACTCTAATAATAATAATTTTTTTAATAAATATATTTAAAATGCACTTGCTGTGTCATGAACATTATTTAACTATATGAACATTATTGACCGGAACTTTAATATGCAAAATGTACAATAATGAACTTTAATTTTTTTTTTTTTTTTTATAAAATCGGAAGTAAATTTATTTGATTCTTTAGTCGTTAGTAAATCATTCATCAATTTAGAATTAATTAAATTGTTTGTCACTTGTGCAAGTATATAATAATGGCAACAAATGTGCATAAAATTGTTTTGTTTGTATTACATTCAATATGGACGGTGTGTGGAATGAGTAATCCATTATATCCTATCGAGAATAATATTAATTATCAGTTAAATCCAAGTCAACATTTTTTTGGAAATTATCCATATGATCAAAATGGAAAACAAGTTTACTTACCATACGAATCATATTATCCAGGCAAAAGAGAAACTCATCATTATGATTTTGTACCACAGCAGCAACTAACTACTCATACTAATAACGAACCCAATAAAGTTGATGGTACACTGAATGAGTTTAAGTACGAATAATGATCATTTTCTTTATTTTATATATAACGCTTTAAATAAGCAATTTTTATCTTATTTATTA
Organism: Catotricha subobsoleta; assembly: GCA_011634745.2. Lineage (NCBI taxonomy): Eukaryota > Metazoa > Arthropoda > Insecta > Diptera > Cecidomyiidae > Catotricha > Catotricha subobsoleta. The sequence goes on from JAABKK020012860.1 coordinate 1,982, forward strand.
ATTATTATTTTTTTAAATATGATGATAAGAATTTTTTATATTTTTTTGTTGTTTTTTTTACATAGACAGAGCATATACAGCATCAAGGATAACTTAGAAGTTTTGAAGGATAATCAACGAATTCTAATTGGCACAGTAAAATCACAATTAGAACAGAAAGATAAACTAAATGCTGACCAATCATATCCGACACAGAGTTCTGAAGAGGATAACAATATGGACAACCAGCAAATGGACAGTGACATTAATTTATCGAGAGCACAACGAAATCAACTATATGACCAAAATGGACCTCCCTCACAAGCACCTTATGGAATCAGTTATACGGAATATAATTATCCAAATAATAAAAAGTGAGTAAAAATATCGTTATCGAATTTAAAATGAAAAACATTTCAAATTTAATTTTAACACATTCAATTTTCAATTCAAAATTTAGACAGAAAAAAGTGCATCAGAAAAAGAAATCACATAAAAAAATATCGAAATTAAAAGGAAAGAAATCGCTAAAAATATCTGCGTCAAATACAAGAGCAAGAGCAATTGCTAGACGTACACGTCAAGCTCAACGGACACTGGTGTATATAAAAAATGGTTTAATAAATGCATTATGGACAGCATTAGTTGTAGCTTGCGTTAAATTGACTCCATTACTTTTATTCGGTGTTAAATTAATATTTCAATCGGTTATACCAATGGCTGGTATGGCTGTTCATCAGAGTCGCAGAGGTTTATTCGATGAAGATGATAATGAAGAAACAGACATTGTTGACGAAGATGACGATGAAGAGACTGAACATGATGCCAAGGATGACGAATATGATGGTGACAATAACCAAAGTGAATATTGATTTGAGTTGTAATTAAATTAGTGTTTTAATAAAAAGCAATTATATTTTTAAGCCTGAAATCATTTTCGTTTACATTTCAATGGCATCCTAAATTGTAACATCTATAACCAAAAAAAGAAAAGGGAAAAGAAAAACAAATGCAATATATCGATTTTGCACATCGTAAAGAAATTGTATTAAACTCACTACAAGTATAAGTATATAAAGATTACTTCTTTTATTTTATTGCTCTCAAGTTTTTCTTTATAGTTTTGTGCTCAACTTTAAATTGCTTAATAATACAATTCACAAATTAGTTATATCGATCTAAAACTAATATTTTTTTTTTTTTGAGAGTAGTTGACTCTCAAACTCTGCAGTTGCGCGCCGATAAATACTCTCCAAATTTTTATTTTAATAAAATGTAATACACATTGGATTATATAAGAAAGAGGAGATCCGCGCATACAATGTCACTGTTCATATAATTTATTTATTTATTTTATTTATTTATTTTTTTCATTTCTTTTATGTAATAAAAGTAATAATTGCAAAGCTTTTTTTTTATAAAACAAATAAAATTTAAAAAGAAAAAAGACATAAAGTCTATTGGACTCGTGTCGACACTATCTATAAACGTATTGCACGAGACCGCAAAAAAATTAAACAAATAACTGGAATCCAAAGTAGATAATGTTTCGTTATTAGCGGTAGCGGTAACAATTGTGCTTTTGCCGTACTATATAATTTAAGTGCGCTCGTCAAAAAGTGATTTTTAATTATTAACTATTGTGCTTTAATTGAATTCGTATATTAAAATAAATGTTACCGATTTTCTTTTAGTTTTATAAAATAAGAAATATATAAATTAAAAATGTACACTAAGTTTTAATGTAAATATCATCAACGTATTACCTATTAAATTACTAATTTAGTTGCTATATAAATATTCGTCACTCCTCCAGTTTACTTATCACATATCAAACATCATCATTATCGTCATATATTATTGTTATTTAATATCGAAGAAAAAAGAAAAAAAACAACAACAACATATTTATTCTGTTCTTTCTTCAGCTTTTGTATCAGACACACGCTATATATCATTTAGCTAAAATTCTTATTAATACAAATTCATATATAAAAAAAAGTAAATATCATTCATATATGGATTTGTTCGTGAGATATTAATTCACATTTTGAAGAAGTGTTTTTGTATTGAACCGTTTATAGTCCAGCTCATTGTAATGTAAGTATGCAAGAATATATGTATCTATTTAATTTTTAAAATAAAGAAAGAAAACAAAAAACGAAAAAAAAAACAAGAACAAAATTTAAGAAAAATAGTGGTGCAGAAAAATAGTTTTATTATTAAATTTTTATTGAAAAACAATATTTTTAGTTTGGAATATGGTTGGAAAAATAACATTCTTTATTTTATATTGGTTGATTTGTAATTTTATTGATTAGCCACGTTTAGTATTTCATTTGACTTGTGCATCCGAAGTACTTAAATTCGGAAGTTGATTAAGTTTGTTTTTTTTGTTTGTTTTTGTTTTTAAAATATTATTATTGAATTATTTGAAATAAAAATATATATACGCGTTCATTGGTCATATAAATTATATATTGGTAAAATAATATTAAGCACTCGGTATAACAAAATAAATCATATTTTTCATTTCAGACACGTAATATCAGAATTTATACGTCACGGTTATTTTCTTTCTTTAAATAATCAAAACAATTGAGGTAATAAAATAAATAACAAAATATAATAAATAAAATTAATGTTGCAAAAACCATTTCACTTAATTGCATAAACATTTTAATTGTTTGTTCATCCATACGATTAAGTAAATGAAAATATATAAATAAATATATATATATATATATTTAGTCTAAGAGCTCGTATTCACGGTTAGGAAATTTAGTTGCGTATTATTTTGGTCAATTTTTATTTTATTTTTTTTTATACGTATATAATTTGTATTTAGGCATATTTCTAAAAATAAATTATATACGTACATCGTACATTAGAGGCACTTTTGGGATTCCATTTATTGATCCAAATGATCAAAAAAAAAAAAAAATAATATTATAAAGCATTTCATCCATAGAAAAATGTTGAAAACTAATTTCTGTAATAATTATTATAATTAGTAATAATTTTATTTAGTAATATTTAGGTCCATTTTATCAATAACGGCTTAACTTAAACTGAGTTTAAACTTTAAACGGCCAACATCGGGCGTTTAAGTTAAACTAAGTTTAAGTATGATAAAATCTAGTTTAACTATAATTGAAAAAATTATATAAAATTAAACTCAAGCTAAACTGAGTTTTTCGTTAAACCGAGTTTAAACTAAGATTCATAAAATAACCCTTAGTGTTACTTTATTTCTATAGACGTGTTTCAACTATGTCTCAAGTGAATCATACTTACACTAAACATACATCAATCAACTGACCTACCATATTGAACTAGTGATCACTTGGTGTAAGATTGATTCACTTGACGCAGAATTGAAACACGTCTGTAAGCATACAGTAACACTAATATGTAATACTATAAAAATTAATATTAAATAATAATTATTAATATAGAAATTGTTTCCCAATCATTTATTCTTACGTACGTAATTTGGATCATTTGGATCAATAGATGAAATCACATTTCGTTTATATGACATCATTAGTATGTACTTATAAATTACCAAATTTTTTAAATTATGACACATGTTTAGAAAAATTTCCAATTTCATAAATTAATTTTTGTTGTCAGACATGGTAAAGTTTAAAGTAATTAGTTTAATATGTTTAAACACTTGTATTATCAAAAAATTTGAAAAAATTTCTTCGTCACTACCGTCAATACAAATAGTTATCTTCATTAATTTATTAATAATTTTAAATTGAAATATTCAAAAATTAATATTATTTGTTCGGTCAATATAGACGTAGATTGAAATAAAATCAAATTTAATAGCCAGCTCTTTGTCTATTGCAACATCACAATTTAAAATTTAAGGTACTTCTTTCTACAATAATATTTTGATGCAAGTATTTAACAAGGCCTTGAGAGTAAATATTGTGCAAAACACAAAATGATTTAGAAAGTTATAAAAGTTATTATAATATTATAATAATATAATTATGTGAAGTAGACCATTATAATTAGGTTTTACATATTGTTATTTTTTTATTATTTTTTTAATGCAATACCTGACTAAAAAAAATTGTAGCAGGCTTACGCAATTGAATTGTACAAAGCTCATAAATTCAAAAAAAAATGTTTTCACACAGTTCAACCTCAGTCAATTATAATATCAAATTTGTTATTGCTAATGAATAAAATATCTAATTTTCCAAATAAGGAACAGCAAAAAAAAAATAACGAAGTCCTTGAGAGTATTTGGATATATCCATCAGTAAGGAAGCTCCCATCTATTTGATTCAAATTCGATTCGGAATTGTGTGCATTGATATCCCAAAAGTTTATATATACTTCGAGCCATAGTTTATTTTAGTAAAATACTAGTTCTGGGGATCAAAATTAATTAGAAATAAAAACGTGAAATTCAAAAATATGTTCGCGATAGATATTTTATTTATTTTCATTTGATCATTATTAATGTGTTCAGCGTACGCCTCTTCCACTAAATACTGGCACGACGGCTCAATACAACAATGATTGCGTCCGTGGTAGGGCTTGAACATAAATTTTTCTGGGAACCACGATAAACCAATCTATATCTAAAAGAAAGATATAGAAACTAACTTAATGCTAAACATATAATTAAGATATTATAAATGCCGCTATTAGTCGCCACACTTATAGAAATAATTAAATATTTTATTTTTTTCATATAAATATCTATTTAGGTGGTAAAAACCTTAGTAAAATCTCTTGTCTTTAATTATTGAATAAATATGATTTCAAAAAGTGCATATATATAAAAAATTGTACGAAACTACGTAGTTCGTACTTTTATACGTTTTTTTATATGAACTTTTCGAAATCTATGCAAGTATACAAGCACAAAAATTACACCAACTTGGGTTTAGCCCTAATATTTTCCGGGATATAATTCTATAAATTGCATCCACTAAATGAAATTGAATGTTTTTCACGTTCGGTAGAAATTCTATTAACTATAACTCTTGCCACGTGTTTTTTTTTGTTATTAATTAACTAATAAATCAGATAAATATTCGGTTTGATATAAAAACAATAGAGCGATTAGCATAAATATTAGTTATTTTCACTTAATTTATAATATCGTACGCTGTTTTATTAAATTGTTTATGTCAAATCGGTAATTTATGCTACGTTATAATATTTTTTTCTATTTAAATAGAAAGAATTTGATAAAAACTAAATAAATTCATTTGTTTTTTTTTTGTTTTTACTTGCGCATGAAACTATTACTATTAAGGTAAACTAATTCGGTAACTCACCTAAATATATTTTACATAAAACAGTAATCAAATAAAAAATTCAAATACAGTAAGTTTCGATAAAGTGTATGCAGTTAAAATTTGTGCTATTTTAAATTTTCATGATTTATAACTTATAATAATTTTACAATAAAAAAAATAATAATAATAAATATTACATTTTATCCACACTAATAATAATTTATAATCACATTGAAAATATACTTTTGTAAAAGTACCTATATCGTAATTGCGTAATTGCTTTATTTATTGGGTTCAATGTAATATAAAATAATTGTTTTGTGAAACAAAATAATTAAAAATACACTAAAGTGATATTTTTATTTTTATTTTTGAGAGTTTAAGATACCAAGTTTTTGTTAGAAAAATATTTTTTTTAATAATTATTACTATTATATAAATTAATCGGTTTGAATGCTTGTATAAAACATTTAACTAGACCTAGAGTCTCAAAATATTTAAAATTATATATATATATGTAATTTAAATGAAAATGGAAATAATTGGGACAGGAAATTCGAACATTTTTTTTTTATTGTTATCTTAATATGTAAATTCAAACGATATCTTATATATAAAAAAAAAAAAAGTTCAAAATATACTCAAATTTATTTATTTATTTATTTCGCTTTGTAAGGCAATACAATTTAACTTAATATAATTTTGTTATGTTCTATAAAATGGAAACAACAATCGGTAAAATTTAATTTTTGTTTTTGTTTTTTTTCTTATTCTCGGTAATAAATTTGTATATATAAGTGGCACGGTGTATAGATAATAGAATCGTCTAGAAAAATAAATAGGGGTAAATCTTCTGTGCGACTATTGTTAAATTATTTCAGTTTCAAGATGTTTGCTATTTTTATCTACCCGGGTAATAGAGATAGCATGATTATTATCAAAAACGTATCTATTTAAAATACAAAAAAAAAATGTTTTTGTATTTGAAATTTGAATTTAATTTTGTATTTGAATGTCAAGGTGAATTCGCTGTGTAGGAGTTTTAATATTTATAGATTGAAATTGTTGGAGTATGATTTAGAATAAGTTTGTCATGTTTGGCGGTATAACTACATAAAATTATAAAATCGAATAAATAAATAATGTTATTTGTGATAGTACCATTAATGTTTGTATAACATGGATTTTGTTTGGATTGGTTCGTACCCTGGTACAAATTTCAATTTGAAAATATATAAAATCTCTACTTATATAATATCAAATGTACAATTAAAAATGATTATTATTTTATACAATTCATTCCACAAAACAGATAATAGCAAATTAAAAATAACAAAACTAATATCAACTAAAACTATGTATTGCTTGAAACTCACATTATGACAATATCGAAAAAATGATGATAAAAGAAAAAAAAAAATTCTGTTAAAAGTAGATTATATTGTAAAGTAGGTCTTCTCTAAAATTATGTGACTTTTCTTTTTTTTTTCTTTTTTTAACTCTAAAGTAACCTGAATAAATAAAAAACATTTTTTTTATGTAGTTTTCATTTCCTATATTTTTTGGGCCTATATTTATGTAAATGCGCTTCTGCAATTTACCGTTAATACATTTATGCAGGTGGTTTTTATTTCTAGAGATGAAAACACCAAGGTTTTATTATTTATACTTTTTTATTTTAATTAAAAACTTGTTGATAAGAGTATGTAAAAATATAATTGCCCTAAAATGTCAAGAAATAAAATATATTCATATAAAATATATGATATGATGAGAGCTGCTTTAAAATATCTAAATATTATGTGTAATTTTTTAAATTAAATTTTCTGATTTATCTAAGCCATTAAGTAATAATAGTTTAGATTTAAGTTTATATATTTTCTGGACATTTATTGTTTATGTGAATTTTATTTATTGTTTTTGTTAATTATAGTCAAAATTAATGTTTAATTTTTATTTTCATTACAGAAACGTATTCTATCGCTATTGGCATAAGAAAAAAAAAAACTACTATATTAAATAATAGGTAAGTAATCTCATAAGAAATTATTTTAAAATATACCTTAATAATAATGTAATTGTTCTTGAACTTTGTTTAAAGCGTTTCAAGAAAATCTAATAAATTAAAATTCATATATGCGAGCAATCAACTAGTAAATGTTCAAACTGAGCATGGACTTTTCTGGATCATAAATACTTATAGTTTTTTCTACAAGAAAAACCAAATTAAATATCATGAGTTCATCACCATTTAAAAGTTCAATTGTGCCAAATGGTGGTTGGGGCTGGATGGTGGTGTTTGGAGTTGCACTAACGAATGTAAGTGTATATCACTTTTTCTACATTACTTTTTTTTTCGCATTTTACTATAAAAATATAAATTAATTTTTGAAATGTTTTCAGATGTTTAATCAATCGCTGGTATCACTTTTTGGATTGCTGTTTGGTGAACATCTCATTAGCTTAGGTCAAGGTACTGTCGGTGCTGCATTAGTGATGAATATAAATAGTGTAGCATTAAATTTTTCAGGTAGATTTTAATTTTTTATCAAATTGTATTGTATTAATTCTAAATTAGTAGTTTTTTGATAAAATCTTAAATTATAATAGGTCTGATAACCGGACCAGCACTTAAGGCATATTCACCGCGTAAAGTTGCCATATTAGGTAGTTTGTTAACTGGAACTGGATTAGTTTTAAGTTCTATATCAAATAAATTATGGCAAATAACCATCGCATATGGTTTGCTTGTAGGTACTCTAACACAAAAACAACAAAAATTGAACAGGATGATTTTTAATCATATTTTTTTATTTTTTGCACAATTTGTTTTAAAATGTATTAAGGTTTCGGTCTTGGTTTGATAAATCCATCATCGTTCATAGCTGTGAATTCATATTTTAGTACGAAACGTGGACGCGCTGTTGGTTTAGCATTGGCTGGAACGGGTTTAGGACAAATGATTATGCCCCATATTGTCCGTATTTTACTCGATGAATATGGTTTTAAAGGAACAACACTTGTAATGGGAGCATTGGCTCTTAATGGGGTATTTTAATATAGAAAGATAGATATGCTTGCTTGTTGATTAACTAATATTAAATAAAATTAAATATTATTTTCATTATGAACTTATAGGTTGTTGGAGCATCTTTATATCAACCAGTTGAATGGCATATGAAACCATTTGATGAAAATACTTTCAATGAAAAGAAAATGCTTTTAAAGCCGCGTCATGAAAATGGTGATATTGAGGAACAAGAGCCAGATGATGATGAGGCTGATGAAAAGAGTTTAAACAGTGAAGTTTTTTTTCCAACGAAACCAAATTGGCGTACAAGACTAAGTAAGGCAATGGACTTGCAATTATTGAAAGATTCAATATTTGTTAGTATTGCTATTGGCTTGGCACTTGCTTATACCGCATCAATAAATTTTTCAATGCTTTTTCCATATTTTCTGCAGGTAATTTATCAATGGATTTATTAAAATTTTCATTGAATAAATAAATAAAATAAAATCGATTAATATTTTAGGAAACAGCTGGTTTAACACGAAGTGATACAGCCCTTTGTATGTCGATATTGGCGGCTGCTGATTTAGTCTCTAGACTAACATTGCCCACAATAACCGATAGACTGAATTTATCATGTCGTAATGTATTTCTAATTGGTGCTATCCTATTAACAATTACCCGAACAGTATTAGCTGAGACATTATGTAAAAATAAGTTAATTATAGTTTCAGCCATTTATGGTTATGTTAGGGCAGCTACAGTTGTTAATCAAAATCTTACTATATCCGAATATACAAGCCAGGAAAAATTGGCTGGTGCATTGGGTCTTAATATGGTCGCAAAAGGTCTATTTGTTATGACGATTGGACAATTTTTAGGTATGCGTGTGGTTCTTTAAAGATAAGAGAATAAATGAAATACTAATTCTTTTTTTGTTTTATTTACAAAAATTTAGGATGGATACGTGATTATACTGGAAGCTATCCATTTTGCTTACACGCTCAAAATATATTATTAGTAATTGTGATTATCATGTGGACACCTGAAATACTTTATAGAAAATATAAAGCTTATAAGAAAAATAAATATCCAGTTGACATTTAGTAGATGCTTGTATTCAAAGATTCATAATATTTTAATATAAATAATTTATTGCAAATAGAGTGAGGCTGTAAAAAAGGTTATTCTGAATAGCGACTCTCTTCATATATAATATGATATTACATAAAAAAAAACATACTTTAGAATAATACTTTCTATGTCACTATTTAACCTTTTTGCAATTATATATTATCAAAATTTTTTTGATCATAGGTATACACTTAGGCTTTAAAATCAATTGCTTAGACAAAGAAAGAAAAAGTAGAGAAATATAATTTGTTATAATTTTTATGCTATTTATTATTAGGATTTAATTAATTCGCAATTTGTTATAAAAAAAAAAAAAATATTTACACTTTCTCGAACTTATTTATTTATCAATAAAATATAAAAAAAACGAAAATCAAAATGTACTTAAATTATTTCAAGAAACCAAAAATTTTCTTGTGACCAAGTCGATCACCAGTTTGACTTTCTTCTTCTTTAAGTACTCGCAAGAGTTCTTTATCTAAACAATATCCGGCTATCTTACCAAGTTCCAAGCATTTAGTCAATGTTTCCATATGAAATGAACCAGATCCAGACGTTCGTATATTAGTTATACAACCTGTTTAATTTTTACAGGAATTATTATTATTGCACTGAAGGTGAAGATGCTTATTATACATTACACAAACCTTTACTCTCTCGATTCGATACGCCAACAATTAAACTAGCAGAGCTACAAACTTCTTCTTCAGCTGATGGATCGACAACACATTGTTCACCAATCTTACAAATGGTTATCAAAATTGGAACGGTCACAATATTCAATCGAACAGAATCGAATGGATCTTCGGAGAGCGTTAAGTCAACGTTACCGCCATCCATAAGAGCTGCAGCTACTTTTGGCAGTCTTGTATTAAATAATGCACCTTTTACTGCTAATGAAACAGCATCATATAAATTTCCACCACATTCTAAAATCTGACAATATTTTGTAAATTGTATTTATTAAACATTATTTAAATTGCTGAAAAAATAAACTGACATAATATGTACTTAGAATAACATATCACAACTAACATACCAGTACATCCACAAATAATTTCCAACATCTTTGGCGCGACAATATGCATAACTCTTTTAAGTTAAAAGCTTGTCGTGATCGATAGGCTCCTTGAAGAGTGCTTGACAATGCCGTAGCCAATTCTTCGCCGCCTCGTCCTTCAAATTCGGGAGCTGCATTAGCTGAACAATCCACAAAGAATGCAATTTTGCCCTCGTCTGGATTGTCCATAAGCGGTATATCGATTTCAGTTTTAACAGCAACCAGGACATCGGTATTAGCTAAACGCAAGCGACATGATCCATTGGCATGTGTAACAATACCCGTTTCTATTTCCATTGGACGATAGTCACAACGGGTTCTACCATCACAACGTAAATCATCCTAGGTAAACATTTAAAAAAATAATGTTTCTATATTTTTAAAAACCATACTGAAAAGCTTAACTACATACCTCGACACCATGTAATATGAAGGTCTTTTCTGCATCACTTATTAAAATGCTTGCCATATTTTTTGTTTGCTATTATTTAAAAACTATTTAACATTAATTTATTTCATATGAATTACTTTAAGGTTACATTAAATTGACATAAACAAATAAATAATCGCATGCGCGTTTTAAACTAGATATGCGGCGATATTACGTTCGTGAAAAATTTCGAACAATGGTAAATGAAGCTAAACTAACCTAAGATTTTCGATTCATTTGATTAGTAAAATATTACAAATCATATTTTTACTCTGTAAATAAACCTGTGAAATTCTAAAACAGCTAAGGTGATTCCATTTTGAGATATATTATAGAAAAACAACATATTTGAAATGAATTCAATTTTAATTATCAAATTATATTGTTTAAGATATATTAAAAATCAGCATAAAAAATTAGGTTCTAATGCCGGAAACGGTTGGAACAACAGATGGTGTAGATTCTACAATTGGTTCTGGTGGTGCAAAGAAAACATGTCGTTCAATACCATCTTTTGTAATTATACCAATACGGCAAACACCTCCTGAACTTCCATCATAAAACATAGCGTGAAAAACGGCTGTAAAATGTATAAGAAAAATATTATTTAGTATAATTGCTGTCATAAATAAAGAGGATAAAAAAAAAATATTACTTTTCTTAACAAACTCAACACATTCATCGCGTTGCATCTTTTCTTTGAAAAACTCTCGAATAAAACCATGTACATAAGAACTACCGGATCCACCAATTGCATAGCCTCGACGTACACACATTCCTCCTAATGGAATTGAAAAAACTTGTCCACCAAATTTCTTATCCCATCCAGCAACAATAATGCCAGCAAGTAATGAATCTCTGTAATTGTAACAGTAATTACGAATTTCGGATGCGGCTTCTTCAACAAGTGGCTCTTCACCAGTTTGATTCCTTTAAAGTGATTGTTAATAAATAAATAAAGAAAAATACAATTTGCAATACAATTTGTAATAACTTACTCGTGATAATTTAAAGAATATCCAACAACATCAGCAATAGCTTGAGTATCAGCTGCTGAACCACTTCGGCAACAATAAATTTTATCTGAGATGCGTGTCAATTTGTCGGTGACTCTGTTAGCAACATAACCGCCAGTACTTGTACGTGAATCAGCACCAATAATTACGCCTCCATCAAACTCTACAGCCATAATAGTTGTCTAAAAAATATGCGATTTTTCGTAAATTCATGACAAAATAAATAAAATCTAAATAAACTTACACCAGTACTGTGTTTAGCAGTCATCCAATCATCTCCATTAGAAAACATTTTGATTTATTGTTTACTTTATTTAACTAGAAAATACTAAAAGAAAAGAATGCAATTTATTCTTATAATTCTCACAGAATACAAAAGTGTAGTGTAGTTAAAATGACAAGCACTTTGTGCAGATAGTTTGCTATGACGTTGCAGTTAATTCAACTTACCACTGTTCAAATATTCCAGTAATTTTCAATTATTTTCTATCATTTAAAAAAATAAAAATGCTATTTCTGGTAATGTTGTTCTACTAGCTGACTTGTTCTCTCAAGATTTCCTTCAACCTCGACTAGGTAGGTCCACTAGAAATCTTTTCTTTTTTTTAAATACAAAAAATATTTGGACTAATCGCACCTGACGATTCTTCTATTTTTTTGTTTATTTTATTCTTTTCATAAAGCGCACCAAGCGGTGAACTTGTGAACGAAAAAAGTTGTTAAGTTGGCCCGACCAGAGATTAGAAAAACTAATAAAATTACACTAGAAGTGTGATTACTTTTTAGCACGTAGAAAATGAATGAAAAAATATTTAATCTCAGATGTAATTTAAGAACTCCACATGTAATTTGTATTGTACCATCAACCGTTTAGAATTTACTCCAATTTGCATGATTAAACTCACAATAAATATCATTATAGGTGGGATGCCGGCCTAATATAACCCAATAAACTATGCCAAATATTTCAGACGTTACACTATACTATGTATTCACTATGTATTCACTATGTATTCATAGTGTTATGCCAATGTAATATGTCGTGTAAAATATATGCAAACATTCGGCATAATTTTACATGATATATGATTATGAATACATAATGATTACATAGTTTATGACTGACATCTGTCAGACGTGGTTTATTGGGTAAGTCTAGAAAGTCTCCAAATCCAATTTACATCAGAATCCACTCCATTTAAAAATATGTCCATACTAAAAAACAATAATATTCTAGAAATAGTATTATGGAAATTGGAGTGAATAAAAGATAAGCAATTTCTAATTAGAAAAGAAAGAAAAAAAACATTAAATAGAAACGTCATTATATAAACAACTGAAGTTAAAACAAGTGAAAATTTTGTGATAAAAATTGTTTTATTTTAGTTTTGAATGAAATATAAAACTAAATTCCATGTAAAAATGAATATATTCAGTTAATTTAATGCAATATAAGGAAATTACTTATGCAAAAGGACGTCATTTTTATTACGATGTGGCCAGTATTGATTACTTTTAATTAAATTTAACAAGGCTTTAAATGCTTATATTAAATTACGGCTGCCGAACGATTATGGAAAAATCGAATTTAATTAAAAATATTGCCTGACTAGACCTAATGACTATGAACAAAATATTATTGGTGCTCATAGTTGCAAGTGGATTTCTTTTAATATTTTACGCGAATACAGATTTATTTAGACGAAAATCTAAGCAAATATTAGATAAGCCTTCTTCATCATCATCATCATCATCATCATCATTGCAATTAATTCAAAATGATGCAATTCAACAGGACGACAATAATGGTGCGGGAGATAATGGCCATAGCAAAAATACATCATTAGCAGATATTAAACGAATAAAATACATTCCACACATTAATCGAACCGAATATAATATATTTGTGATTTACACAAAGCAAAATTATGTGCTCAAAACGAAATTTGAGTTATTTGTGAAAAGTTTATTGAAATATGCTAGCATTCAATTGCATTTGCATATAATTAGCGATGAGAAAAGTGAAATGTTTGCTGAAGAAATTTTAAAAAAGCAAATCAATCAATACAAACGGATCGTATTTTATACATTATATGATGTTGAAGATTGTGCAATAAAAATTAGTGATATTAGTCGTGTTATGATGCCCTATTTTAGTTCACATCCAGGTTCATATTATAGTGATGCCTTATTTTATCTCTCTTTAGGATTACATAAAATTGTCGATTCAAATATGCGTCGTGCAATTTTAATTGATTGTGATGTTGTCTTTCGTACAGACGTTAAACGACTTTTTGATGAGTTTGATAAGTAAGTTACAGACAAAACCAATAAAATCTTAATTGTTCATATTTCCATTTTATTTTAGATAATTTTTCTAATTTCCATTTTATTTCATAGATTTTCACCGGATAATTTATTTGGTTTGGCACCTGAACTAACACCCGTCTATCGTCATATACTCTATCAATATCGCGCTAAAAATCCGAATACGAATTTTGGTAATCCATATTATCCATCAAGCGTCATCAGTTCAAAACGAAAAAAGAAACATAATATTAAGCATGGCTATCCGGGATTAAATTCGGGTGTTGTATTGCTCGATTTTGATAAAATACGAAAATCAAAGTTATATGATGAGAATTTAAAATCAGAAAATGTTCACAACATTGCACGTAAATATCAATTTAGAGGCCATTTAGGTGATCAAGATTATTATACATTATTGGGATATGAATTTCCAAGTTTAATTTATCGATTGGATTGTATTTGGAATCGGCAACTTTGTACATGGTGGAAAGAGCACGGTTATAGTGATATATTTGATACATTTTTCCATTGTGAAGGAAAGATACGTTTGTATCATGGCAATTGCAATACAAGGGTACCAGAATAACATTAATTATCATTTGTTTGAATCATGACCAGAACATTTTAAAAATGACAATTACTAAATTATATTTTCTAGTAATAGAAAAATCGGTTATAAATGGGGTAATCGCATTCGTTTCAACCATTCCATTTAAAGAAAATTCAACTAAATATCAATGATAGCTAATTGTATACATATAGATAGATAGATAAGAAGGACATATCGTTATAAATATCTTATGTAAATTTGAAAGAAACGGCAATATCCCCGGTTTGGATATTGATTGTTATTTCGGTTTCTCTATCTTTTATAACGGCTTACAAATATAACACTTATGCTATGGTCCTTTATCTCCAATCACATATATATTTTAAAATATACCATTTTATAATAATTTCTTCCTTTTAAGTATATATTTTATTTTTTATATTTAAATAGTTTTATTCAAGCAAAATGTAATAAGTGCAATCGTTTATATGTTCATATTTTGTGTATCAATTAATAATTTTACGTGATTCAAGAACAATATTTTTTTTTTCTTCTTTTATATAGAAAACTAAATGCCTAATAAATGTAACTGAGTCTCAAAGAAGACAAATAATAATTCTAGATAATATTCTAAAAAATATATTATAAATATAAAGCAAATGCGCTATTGTCATTTTATGTTTAAAAAAAAAGAAGAAGAATAATAATGCTAATTATTAGCGGAAAAAAACATTTAACAGTTTGATAATAATTCATAATTTAATTATAATAAAAATAAATCTTAAGAATATCAATATCGAAAAATAAATAGAATATTACTTATCGATCCGTAGTTGATTAAGATTTAGCGATTAAATTTATTGTATTCAATGCTCATGCTCATGTAGAAAGGTTTACTGCAGAAGTGATTATGAGCGATGTAGTATTATTGTGTGTAAAGTA
Organism: Catotricha subobsoleta; assembly: GCA_011634745.2. NCBI lineage: Eukaryota > Metazoa > Arthropoda > Insecta > Diptera > Cecidomyiidae > Catotricha > Catotricha subobsoleta. The sequence continues at coordinate 17,689 of JAABKK020012860.1, forward strand.
GGTCAAAATATTAGCATTTAATATGTTTAAATAGAATATGATGGCTACGTGATATAGCTTCCCAAGGCATTACTACCCCAATTGATATAACTTCGAAAGAAATGATCATACAGAAAATATGCCCATGGCTGATCCCCATTTATTTTTGTAGACGCATCTAATGACACCCCGTTTACCCCCTCCGACACTCAGACAAAAAGTTGTAGCGTAATATTTTTGAGGAATGTGAAATTACAGAGGGCAAAGAGGGGCTGGGCTCTAGGGGGTTATTACACGATCATTAGAAGTTATATCGCTTTGGGTAGTAATGTCTTGGGAAGCTGTCATCGAATATGACCAGACAGACAAAATTATCGCCAGTATCGATTTTTAATAAATACAAAAAAATAATTTCTATTTTACTAGCAAAAAAAAAAAAAAATTGAAAATCTAATTTAATATTGTCTTCCTATTTTCATTATTAGATTATTAATTTTGCATCTTCTCAAATAAAGAACATTTCTAATTTCTATTTAAATGTCATAAAAACAATGTGAATGTAAAACAAAATATTATTAATAATTATTGTAAGACCCCTTAAAAAATATTCAAATATTAAATTAATTATACAAAAAACTAATTAATTACAATTAAAACACCTATATAATGTTTTATTTCTTTCAGTAAAAAATAGATACGATATTCATCTATTGTGTTTTAAACAATTGCGTTCACTTTTCGTTATAGATTTTAAAATTTTCAAATAAAAAAAAAATAATGGTGGATTACCTTCTAGAATATCTTGTTTAGATTTTAAATCAAAATAATTGCATAAATGGTGAATGAAAAAAATTGTTGATGAGCTTGAACCGAGGGGTAGGACATTACTTGGAATCAGAGGTCACATCAAAGGTCTTGGAGTTATTTCGAGTCTTTTGGTATAGTCTTAGAATCATTATCCTGGAAGTGGAGTCAGGGGTTACAAATCTTGGAGTCATTTCGCATTCATTTCGAAGATATTACAAGAAAGTTGGAGTCAGGGGCCATGGTTTGATCTGTGTCCAACCTCTCGACTTGAACTTTTAAACTACATCATGGCATTTAACTTTATTGTGAGAACATCATTTAATTTTAAAGAAAAACGCAAATAAATAATCAAAGTGAATTTGTCATTCTATTAAATTAATCAAATTGTTAGAAAATAAATAAATAATTGTATCATTTTATAGTTCTTTATACATTTCGGCACCTAATTTGGCCAGTTCATCAGCACGTTCATTACCCATAATGCCTGAATGAGCCTTGACATAATTCCACTTTACAGTCATAGTATTATTAGTTTTTAATACTTCATCTAAATCTCGAAAATCTACTTCATTTTTAACTGCACCACCAGATGCCAGTCTCCAATTCCGTTTTTTCCATGCAGCCATCCATTCTGTTACTGATTTAATAACAAACTGAGAGTCGGTATTTATACAAAGTTTCTTTATGTTATGCTTAGCAGCATGTTTTATAGCTAATGTAGCAGCCTGAATTTCACCACGATTATTTGTTGGTGGTCCACTAACTGGTGCCGATGTATTTCTATGAATTATGAATATACCGATATTTTTTCTAGAATAAACTTATTAATAATTATTAAAATTGAAAATTACACTTACAACGCATGACCTTCACCAAAATAGACACCTAGACCAGCTGAGGCATTACTTTGACCATTTCTTTCGCATGAACCGTCCGTATAAACATGCACAAAACCTTGATTATCCTCAGAAAAAAAATAATCTCCATATTTTGCCATTTTAACAATATTTGATGTGAAATCCTTTGTTTGAACCACACTTAATTTAGCTTTCTTTTGTGGTTTAAATGGCAACGAATCACTTATACTGCGTTTTGCTGATGTCTTTGCATTACTTTTTTTTGTCAAATCGATTATTCCATTTTGTTCAGTAGATTGTTTATTGTCTGACTTTAAAAATGTAAAGAAAATTTAAAGATTTAGAACATAATTATAACAATAAAAAAGTATATGCAATAATATATTCATAAATAATTATCTCTTTTGTTTACCGATTTAGTTGAATATTGATTCCACGATGTTGATGCATTGCTTTTAAGTTTAATAAATTCTTCAGCTTCAGGTCTTGTATTGAACTTTTTGTATGCAGCACCAGTAAATCCTTTAACTTGACTCTCGCATTCTGGCCTAAATTATTAATGAATATTTAAACATTTATAATTAGTTTGTTTTAAAAAGAGAAATCTATAATCAAATCAAATACCATGTTGAGAATATGCCAACTTTTCGTCCACGTGCAACACTATAGAAAGGCATTCTGTTAACTATTACGGCATAATATTTGAACATTAAATATATAAGCTGTCGACAAATTGCAAAATACTTTTTAAATAAATATGCATTTCCTCTCATACAAAATGTAACTGTTTACGATTATTCGTTTACATAGGTATGTTAGTTACGTTTCAGCTGTCATGTGCTAACAAAAAATTTCAACTGTACAGGCACTCGATGATAGGTGTCGCTGCAATGAATCTGAATTATTTTTATTGAATAATAGAGCATGTGATTGGTATAGTTTCCATGTGATGAGTTGCGATTAAGCTGTTATTACACGTAAGTAAGTGTAAGTGCGCTTAATAAGCAAAATTAAAAAGAGATTAAAAGATAAAACAGAAAAACACATTAACAAGAGTAGTGGAGTGCAGTGCAACAAATGTAGGCCAAATTTTTGGCATGCAGTTTATTGCAGCACTACTCTTCTGCCCAACATATATTTATAATTGTATCTGTTTTCAGTTTGGCTTATTAAGTACGCTTACACTTACGTGTAATACCAGCTTTAGTAACAGTACAACAGATACGAAATTAATTGCTGCTCTGTCAAATATTGTGTCAAATGTATTTAGTCGGACTTTTGTACATCTGGCTAGTCGAAAAAAACAAAAAAATATTGCCATTATAATCGTGAGATAATTTGACGGATGACAAAATCACTTTTTGGACAGTAAGTTAAAGTAATAATAAACGAATAATCCAAGAAAGTTTAAACGTTTCAAAAAGTAAGACAATTTTTTATATTTAATAATTATGAATAATTTTACGCGAAGCAAATGCTCATTACAAACAAATGTAAATGGTGAAAATGTGAAAAAAGATTATGAAGAAATATTAAAAATGCCGTCAACGTCAAAACAAAACCATCTGAAGTCAATCGAAACAGTAACGAAACAAAAACTAAAACCACAATCAAAACAAAAATTAATTCCATTTGATGAGAAAGTATTTTTTCAAGCAGCCTCTAAAAATAATCTGAATTTATTGCAAACAATGGTTGTTAGAAAAAGTAACATCAATCGTACGGATCAATTTGGTTGGTCAGCGATAATGATGGCTGCTTGTGAGGGTGCTTTAAATACATTCAAGTATCTTTATGAGAAAAATGCTAATATATCATTGCGCGACAAAAAGGGAAATACTGCTCTAATGTTAGCAAAAATTAATAAACGAAATAATATTTTAAAGTTCATTGAAGATCAGCAGCGGCAAATTAACGAAGATGATGTTATTGACATTGATGACGACGATGATAATAGCACAGAAACACATTTTTATTGTGATGTGTGTGAGCGACAGTTTAATGTGAATGAAATGGTTACACATAAATCTTCAACGTTGCATCAATTCAACGAGAAGGAACCGTACAAATTTAGCAGACGATATTTTATTCCCGATGCAAATATTGGTTTTCAAATGATGTTGCGACAAGGCTGGGACAGAGAAAATGGGTTAGGACCTAACAAAGAAGGACATTTGTATCCCATTAAAACAACAATACGAAAACCACGTAGTGGTTTAGGTGTTAAACAACAAACGAAAGCAAAAGTCACACATTTTCTGCCATTCGATAAAAATGCTATTAAATATAAAGGACCATCAGTTACAAAACCAAAAACACGAAAAGATATAACAAACGAATTATCCAAAGATAGACGAAAGGAAAAATATTTAAGAACTATCTTGTCCTGATTAATTATGTATTTACAGTGCCTCACATATATATTCGTACACTTAATTTTGTTTTAAGAAACACCTTATATTTTTTAGAAATATTATTTTTATTTTTATTGATTTTGCATATTAATAGTACGGACAGTCATGATTACAGTAACGTTAAAAAAGTTAACAAAAATCAAAC
>JAABKK020012871.1:0-54740 GCA_011634745.2 Catotricha subobsoleta
CGTGAGATTTTCCACGCAAACGAGTTACGGAGACTTACGTAAATTCTCGTACGTCGATTTCGCAAACTCCCTAATATATAAAAACGCACGTTAAAAATATCATTAGAAAGAAGAAAAAAGAAAACAAATAAAATGATGTTACGATGCGACAATTGCGATAGGTCCACACATTTCTTCCTATCTATTTCGGCATTAGGTGTCATTAGTGAATAGTAGGTGGTATATAATAACATCATGAAATCGATAATTTATTCATAATGCTTCATTAAAATAATTAATAGTAGTGCTTTTGGAATAAGAGACGCATTTAATTCGATCGACCAGCCAACAACACAAAACAGCAGTCAACATTCTTATGATTGATTGACTATTAATTGCTTATATTTATGAGTTGTCGGTTTCTTTCATAGTGTTGTGCTTATACTTGCTACTGCTGTTGCAAGTACACTCATACATAAACTTATTTGAATTATGCATATTTGATTGATGATATTTAGGACGCCGTTTAAATGTATTTTAATTCAAAATATGAAAATGTTTTTTGTGAAATTTTTTGTTTATTTTTAAATGCATTACTCAAAAAGTATAGTTTACGATTATTTGTCTGGACTTTTATGGAGTTAATTTCACTTTTTATTGCCATTCATATTATAGTATTTAATATTGATAATATATATCTGAATTCAAACTATTGGAATTTGGATATATGTATTATTTTAACACATTCATTCATTCACTATTATTAATTTATGAAAAATGATTTTTATTGATCTTAATAAAAATATATTTATGGGCATGCATGCAATACGATTATTTATTTATTTATTTTTAAATAGATATGAAAGAAACAGAGAATCGATTTAAAAAAATAAAAAAATTAAAAAATTATTAAAAATTATTACTTCGGTATAACCGATTGATTCGCTGGTACTTGAAGACTTACTCTATATATGTACAACTTTGTGTAAAGAGTTTTTACCAAAAAAAAAATACAAATGATGGTCATTCTATTACATAGCTTTCTGAAAGTGCAAAGAATACCATTGTCCATTTCCCTAAAAAATCATTAATAACATTTTATCCGTCATTTCCTTATGGTTTTTATTTTCATTGTTGTCTTATTTAAAAAAAAAAAATCTTTCTTAAAAATGTGTATAAAAAATATTTCTTTGGGCTAATATTTTATCAATTCACGGCATTAAAGCATTATACGCTGTGTGTTATGAATGTTTCCTTCTGCAATTTATTTTTCTGTTTAACATTTTTTCTTAATGTTTATTTGATAGTTCATTGTGACACGAAAATATCAAGAAATGTAAAGCAAAAAATCATCTTCAAAGTGCAACCAACAGGCAAGTAAGTTCCTTTCTTATACCTATATAAATATATATATATATTTTTTTCTTTGTACTTTTTAGAAGAAAGCTCATATTTCAATGTAAAATTATTTAATTATCATGAAAGACAATACTAGAAATACTTAATTAAGAAAACGATCAATTTCTTTTTATGATTTATTATAATGGTAAGCGTCACTACTTTAAATAGTTTTGTATAGTTCACGTACTTAGTAGATATGTAAAATATAGATGGAATAAAATAATGAAAATTTCAGTTCATCCGACGTAAATTTAATTAATCGATTTTCTTTTTCTATTTTATTTATTACACTAAAGCTTTAGTTCTCTCATGAAGAACGTATCTTTTTAGAATCATTAAAATAACTCACCCAGATAGCTTCGAATATATTTTCCTTAAAATATCCATCGATATAATATACAGTTCAACCGCGTTTACTTGGCCCATCTTTAGTTACAGGAAAACAGTTTACCACTAGTTTTATAAAATTTGTATAGGAACATACGAGTCTACGTGTGAGTAATGATTAGAACATTATAAAGAAATTTTTAAACACATCACTGAAAATTGATATAAACATTTAGGCGATAAGATTATTATTAATAATGATTTTAAAATAAATTAAATTAGCTTTTTGATTTAAATCGTTTTTTTTTTCTTTCTTTATAGAATTATTATTTTATTATCAATAGTTTTTACTTATTTATAAGGAATGTAATTTATTTATATATATATGTTTAGATTCATATTCATTAATATTTATAATTCATTGTTTAATATTACATAATTTAAATTTTACTTTTATCTTGAAATTGTGTATAGGATGTTTGTTTACTATGAATTTAAAAGCTAGACTGAAGATAGGAAAAAAAAAATAATAACACAAAACCGAAATTAGCAGATATATTGTAAGATTATTTTTATAGAATTTAATTTATATATTAAATTGTCTATTTTAAATACATTTCTCTCGTTTCTTTTTTTTTAAATTTTAATAGAATAATATATATATTATTATTATTATTGCATATTAGTTTTTATCTGTGAAGAGCGGAGCACACAATAATTTCTATTTTAAAGGAGCTTCCAACAATAAAACAATAATTAATAATCTACATAATCATAATTTTTAATTTGTGAGTATATGATTACCATTTCATTTTACATTATTTTGTACACATTTGATTTTTTATTATTTTATTTGTTTTTTTTTTACTTAACTATAAGACCTAATGCGATATTATTTACAATTCACTTTTTAATAATAGTAAAATTAGTAAAATTATAGTGGATAACTTGTTGTTATGCTGCGTATATTTCTTTTTTTGTGAAAGAGAGCTATCGATATGAACGGAGAACAGAAAAACTCTGATTTTTTATAATGCAAAATTGTTTACCAGTTAATATCATTTCGAATGTAAACCCCTATCCGAAATTTTTTCAAAAAATGCACATTTAAATGTACATTTAATGGCGCATTTGAATTGCACATGACTTATACATTCACAATAATTTCGCATTTTTTTATGTCCTAAATGCACAATTGAAATGCGCGTCAGTGAAATAGAATGAAAAATAAAATAAACGATAGAAAACCACAAATTTAATACTTTTTTGTTTATGCAACAATTAAAAATTTTCAAAAAACATCATATTCGCTAAATGTAAACTTTTCAAAAGTAATTCAACAATGAAATTCATCTCTCAAAACAAATTTGCTCATTTCTAAAAATTGCAAATATTAATTGTGCACGCAAGCACAACTGCCAATTGAACATTAACAATTGCGCATTTCGGACACCGTACATGTGAACGCATTCTAAAATTGTGCGAAAATTGGGAAATGCGCATGAAAATTGTGCTTTCGGATAGGGTTTTATATGAGGTTAAAATTGAATGATAAGAAATTGAAGAATTAAACGACATTTTCTAAACTCCGATATGCAGTTATGTTGAATATCGTGCTTTCTCGGTTATATTTAAAAAAAAAGAATCGCGCACCAAAACAACAGGCTGTTAAATAATAAAATATAAAAATTATTATAATATATTAACTAATGTATAAATACCAATTAAGGCAGAACTTCATATTTTTGTATATGTGTATGTTTAGGGATTTATGTATATAAATGAATTTTCTTTCACTTCACTGTCAATAAAAATGTAATGAAATTAAATATAAACCTATAAATACATAGCTTTAATGAACGCCTAATCCACTTTTCTTTTCTTGTTTTTTTTTTTAAAGCAACATTATTTTAATTATTCTTTGTCTTGTACACATTTTTCTAATTTTTTTTTTGATTTTTTCTTCTTTTTTTTTAATTCATCATTTATATTTTAAAAGTAATTTTTTTTAAAAAAATCGTGTGCGCTCTCCCATCCAATCGTATTCTAATTATTACTTTAAACATTTCTACAAATCAATAATAATAAAATAGTGCCGCTCAATATCACAGACGTTTGTAATCGATAACCATTTGATTTGTCGTCAACCTTCTTATTTTTGTTACCATTATCCACACTTTGTAAATTATATTTAGCGTCGGTAGCTGATTCACGACTTTCATCAGCGGCAATATCATTGCTATCATTAAAATCGTTGCCATTGCCATTGCCATTGCCATTAATTGATGCAATTGCTAGATTTGGACCTTTATTAGTTGTCGTTGTTGGTTGTGTTGTTGTAGTAGTAGTTGTTGTTGTGGTGGTAGTTGTGGTTGTTGTTGGTACAAGTGTTAAATTATCGCTCCAATATACTGGACTAAATTCAAATTTTACATCGAACATATCGGCCGTTTGAAGCTAATTTAAAATATTGTATTATTTAAAATTAAAAAAATACTTAGCTAGAAATTTTTTAACAATTACAAATACAGATCATTACCGAAAATAACTTTTTTTTTTTTTTAATTGTATCAAAGTAAGTACCTCTAAATAACAAATTTTATGAAAATAAAAATGATTGCAATTTTAAAAATAAACTCAATTTGTGAAATGATGCAATATACTACAAATCAGACATTTCTGAAACCATTATAAATACATATATATACATAACATATACTACATATATAATATATACAATATAGATAAACGTTAATTTGTAAAATATCATGACTTAATGCCCCAAATTAATTTTGATAACCTTCAGAGACTATTACATGATATTTATCGTTACTTTTAAGACCGTTTTAATTTTGCGCATCTTATCTCAAAAAGAGAAGAAAAAAATTATACGTCAAAAACATATCGCACCCATTCATTTTAATTTAGTCATAAAGTCACGTTATTTAACGTAATTTTTATACAAAAATGACACACGATACGAACTTTTTATATAAACATTAACCAATTTATTGTTTGCTTTTCTTTTACTACACTTATTTCTTTTAAATTTTTAATACATTTTTAAGTAACATAAAATATTTATATATCAATTTAATTTCTTCGTGTAAGTACATTAGTTTAGAGGCAGAGAATGGAAATAATTAAAGCAACTCTTAAATATCATTTAAATTTAAATGTGAAAATATTTTGATAGATGCTTGTTCCGTTTTAATCATTTGAAATATTAATGTTTATTGTATATATCTCATATCATTGTCGCAATTATTTTTAAGCCAGAGTTGATGTTTTTTTTTAGATATAGATCAGCAGACAGAAATAACTAATTTTAAATATTTAAAATGTTTGTAAAGTGGTGCTTGTACGAAAATTATATATAAATAAAGGAGATCAGGAACTTAGCGTAAAAACAACATTTATGTTAGAATGGTCTCAGTAATTATTTTCTCGTTTGTTAAAATACTAACTAATATATATATTTGGGATATTTTGAATACTTACAGTAGCTTCAATGCGCCTTGAATAAGAATCATTGCTGCCTGCATAAAAGGAAACCAGTATCGCTTTGTATGGTGCCTCCAATTTTGTATAATTTCCTTTCATTGTTACATTCAATGCTGTTCCCGGCTCTAATCTTGTACTCACCTGTTTTGTCTAAATATTTTTCAAAAATAAAAAAAAAGTAAGGAAATTTTAAGTAATGTTATAAAGTCACACATTTTTTCTGTCATAGAATGTGTGTAAACTGTACGTACTTCAACGCGTGAAAATATTTCCTTTAAACCCCATCCCTTATCTAAGTGAACTGGTGCTTTACCAGTTTCAAAGATCACTGTTGGCAAACCTCTTGCAACTCCTTCATAAGTTCCCCAATATTGAACCTTATTGTACTGGTAGCTCATAACAGTTTCCACTTCATTGGAGAATTTAGCATCATTAGTTAATGTTTTTGATCCCAATATCGTACTATTTCTATCAATATGAGTTCTAAATTTGTCTATTTTAATATCACGCAATTCATATCGAATTGGCTCGGCTTCAACTAAAATTTCACCGTCTTCGTATTCCTTTTGTTATTTATTGCACAATTGATAGGGGACAATAAGATATTTGTGTTATTTAAAATGAACAAAAATAAAACATAATTTTAGAAGAAAACATAATATTCTTGATACCTTTTCTTCATTATTATCACTGACAATAATTTTTCCCAGACTTTGTTTGGGTGCATACCGTCCAATATTGTAATCAATACCCATATGATGATGATGAGGTTCGGAATTCTGATTTTCATAATGAGCCTTTCGCCGTGCTACATAAGCATCTTCAACCTATATTTAATTGGCACGTGTGATATTTTAGGATCGATATTACTCCAAATAAAATGACATTCATAATAACTTCTAATAAATGTAAAAAAATATGACTTACATGCCCTGTACTAACTGCACTAACTGCTCCCGTTGGAATGATTGCACTAAATTTACTCCATGGTTTCCACGTTAGTTTTCCACCATTTCCTTTGTTTAATAGAACATCAAATGCAAAATGTGTTCCCACATTCATATGCATTGAAACGATACAAACAATTTTTCCTTCATGTTTTTTTGTATGACCCGGTATATAGATACCTTCAACCAATGCACGACACACGTACATTTGATAGTTTTCTAATTCGGATACATATTTTGCTGCATGTACAGCATATTCCAATTGCTTTACATCATTTCCATATGATTGCCATACTAATGTACTTGATGTTACTAATTGGCCAACTTTACTATACAGAAGAACACTATTTGTGCCTGCTTGTATTGCTACAATGCAGCATCCTATTGTTATCGTTAATAATGGTAGTAGCATTTTTCAATATTTTTGATGAAGTTTTCACTGAAAGTAAAAAGAAAAATTAATTATTTTTCTAATAATCTAGGAAAGAAAATTTTATTAATTTACTTTTTTTTTCTTTCTTTTCTAAATTTCTGAAAAGAATCATGTTATACCAGAAGTATCAATTAGAAAGTAATACAATTTTCATCATATTTTAAAGTTAATTTCGAATGTTCACACGAATATTCCATATTAAATTGAGAAATTCTGAATATGCATAATTTTCCATTTTATTCGCTTGCAATAATGTGTAAAACGTACATATTTTATTAGTATTTGCTATAGATCTATGTCTATCTATGTTTGTTTTATATAAACGCCTACACATAAAGTGAAATTGAAACCCCAAAATATTTTCTTCATTTCGTGAAATGTTTATTTTAAGTTTCGTATAAGCATAGAGAATATTTATTGAATCCACCACCTTCCATACAGATTTTGTAATATGAATATCTAAAATAGGTACATCTAATGCAGAACGAATTAAATTTACATATGTAGGTATTACAAAACGCTCAATATAAAGTTGAATATGGGTAAAAGTACATATTAAAGTGGTTCGTTTTAACCTTTTTTTTTCGATTTTGCTTCCCTTATTATAAATTATTCTAAATGATAACAAATGCCTAAAAAAGCTTTAGCTTTTTGTCAGAGTCGTTTTCGTCTATGTTTGACCCCAACGCAAGCAGGTTGAAATTTGTATGACAAATTTATGAAAAATCTGTGAAGAACGGCCAAAATCATCATTTTTACTTCTATATCTCCCATTTCAAATGAAAAATGTAATCTGTAGATTGTTATATGGCTCGGAATAGATCCTTGAAAAGCAAATATTCACAACATTTTTTCTAAATTTTTCTTATAAATTTAGAGTCAAACATTAACGGAAACGGCTCAGCCGAAACGTAAAACATAGGTAATTATTTTCACTCAATAAATGATCACGTATTAAGTTAGGAAAATAAAAGCAAGGACTACGTACAATGTCATTTTTTATTCTAAGAAAATGTGTATAAAGCTTTCCTTTTCGACCAATATAATGTAACTAAATAATATTTTCAGCATTATTTTTCCTTAAAGGGTCTCATTACGCAATTTAAGTAAACACAACCATTTTCTGGGCAATAGAAAAAAAAATTAAATTGTGCATATAAAAAGAGAAAACTTCTTAAATTGTATAAACTTGTACAAAAAATGTTTAAAATATTATACATTATCCATTCCAATCTGGTATGAGAGTTCTTACCACTTCCGTATTGGCCTTGTATTAATGTTATTGATTTAAAACTCCTTATATATTACCAAAAATAACATATTATAAAAATATCATATAAGATACATAGAAATATAAATATTATATATATAGATATAATGCAGATAAGACATAATCGTATAACGTACATAGGAACAGGTAGATGATTTGGTTAAACAGGTATGTTACCTATGTAAGTTCTAATATAATGTTTACGTTGTATTTTTCGTAAGGTTGGAAAATTACAATGTTTTATGCTGCGTATCTAAAAATCTAAATACCATAAAAAGGCGAGAGAGAAGCAAAGAATAAAGTCGAGTATAAAATTATAGTACTTGTGTATACTTTAATGGTCTGGTATCCAAGGCAACTCCCTTAAATTTGATCGAAAAAGGTATTTTACACGCATAAAATAACTCAGTAGGTGTAGAATTTAAGAACATGGGCCGATTGCGTAGATTCAATTCTATTTCGATTCATCGTTCTACTCATATTATTATTATCAAAAGAAAATGAGGTTAGTACATAGTACAATAAATTAAAATGCACCCCAGAAATGCAGTATTGAGCGCGACCGGCGGTACGTCGCATTACTGATATTCGGTGGCGGGTGTTTTTATTTATTTATATTCTATATCAAATGCCGGTAACCGGCGTATTTTGTTATAACATTATTTTAATGTCAATGTTAGAAAAATAAGGGCAATTTTGCGTGTTATAAAACAAATTAAAAACAGGACAATTTAGGTTACGAATTTTCTTTTACTGCGTATGTTGACTGGACGGGTGTAAATGATATAAAATTTGCTTTTTAAGTTGCATTGAAGTGAAAGTATTTATCTTGGGGCAGTTATGCTTGTGATTTGTACATACATTTATGTTTATAAATAACACCGATATAAGTTTGTATTCGTTTACGTTAGTAGCAGACTAGATGCAAGATTACATTAAGATATTAAATGTTTAAGGCATAACATTGAGATAAGATTTAACCCCGAGACAATTATTTATTCATTAGATTATTCACTCTAATAATGATTTAAATTTATTGCAAAATTTAAGTTAATCAGTAAAAGTTTGAAACCATTTACTTAATCTGATGATTTCATGGAATTACACTGTGTATGGTTTTATTTATATGCAATAAACATCTGAGTCAAGTTGATGAACCCTCAAGAAGAAATCATTATATTCAATTATAGTTTAACATTTTACGATCCCTTCGAGAATATTATATTTTTAAACCCAATTTCTCGAATATATATTCAAGAAAATTATATTATTTTTATTATATCTGCAATATGTCTGAAAATCAATTCCAATAAAATGAATTCAATTTCATTTCAATATTAATAAAATTTCACAAAAAATAATTTTACTCCACTCCAACCAAAAATTTGTCCTGTTAACGAAATTCATATAATCTAAAGGGCCAATATATCAATTTATTCGAATATTAAAATCCTCTAAACCACAAAACAAACAAATACAGCACAGTCAGTTAATGTTAATAAAAAAAAAATCGTAAATAAATCGAAAAACGTTATTTGTATAAATTATTTGGTAAATTGAATGAAGCAATATGCTCAACCAGGGACGGGACAGTATTTTACATTTTTGGTATTCAAGTACATCTACATATATCGAATACATGAAAAATATGAACTGGAGTACATTTTTCCAGTACAGCAAGAAATTGGACTCAAGTACCTTGTACAGTTGTACTAGGAGTACTTTCTTAAAAATACACAGTACTAAAAAATTAATAAATTTGCAAAATCAAAACAAGCAGACGATATGAAATCTAAAATTAGAAATAACAAACTCATTATATATAACGATATGTATATATATTGAAATATATAAAAGATATTTATTAATCAGAAATCATTTTAAATTTTACTTGTATACTGCTATAAATAAGACATCCCCTTTTCACAATGCAGCAACATAAGATTTTTAAATTTTTCATCAGTTATTTGTGGTCGATTATCATCAAAAGACTCGCAAAAGAGAATAATGTTTCTATGACGCCCGAGGTGGAAATACAATTGTATTTTAATGCTTGAACTGATCATAATTATTTTAAATTCAATAATTTATAATTTAAATCTTAACCTGCTGATCTTATAAACTCTTGGGACTATAAGAACTATAAATTCCATCCACATGTTAGGTTTAAATTTAATGCTGTATGTTTTCATTTAATTTAGTAATATTCAAATTTAATAATTTACGTTATGCAATACAATGTATTTTTGATATGAAATTACTCTAGTACCCTAGTACGTCTGCAGTCACAATTACAATTAGCCCTAACATATTTATTTGTACTGCAATTGCAGAATATATGGGATCGAAATTTTCCAAGAAACGCTTCCCACTAGTTAAAAAATTCTCCAATCAAAATTTATAAAAATAATACGAGTATGTCCAGAAATGAAACTCTGGTAAAATTTCTTACCCCGATCGGGAATCCGAATCCTTCAAATTGGCAAACATTAGGAAATTGATCAACAAATTTTGAATAGCTAAATTATACGAGACTTGAAACATTAAATGAATAGACTTTTCGGATCTTTTATGAAAGCAACAATCCAATACAAATAAAACTTGCTTAAGTTTTTTTAATTATACGTAAATTTGTTAAATTTAAAATAATAATTTATATTTATAAATCGCATATACACAGCTTCAAACTGAACTATCTGCTAATGATTTTCTATACACTAATATTATTACATTATTATATGTATATCTATTGCAGCTGCACAAAATATATGTTCTGTCCATTTCCTCTATTACGTAAATTAGTATACTTGTACTGTGTATCAAAGAGATTTATTGATTGACTTTTTCTTTATCTTTTCTATTCTATTTTCATTTATTATGAATAATATAGTTCTTATATGTAATAATGCATAATGCATATTTTACATAGGTATTATTATATGCATATGCACGAATTCATGGTCCATGAATGAACTTCTGTTTGATTAGTTAACTATTAATAATATGCAATACGAGTGATTCTTGTGAATGGGTTAATGATGCCCCGTTGGTTAGAGTATCATTTTTTTCTGTTCACCAGATTTCTGTTCAGATAGTAAAGACTAAATAGATCTTTATGGTAGATGCAAAATACTTTTCAAATTCAAATTTTATTTTATTTTAATTACTTGACTATTAATGTTCAAAAGAAAATCCCACATTTTACATAATGTTACAAAAAAAAAATTATTGAGAAAATTTCGGACCTATGAATTGGTTGGCACTACAAAACTATTCAAAACTATAAAAAAAAATTGAGCAATTTCAATCAAAATTCCGGATGTATGATAAATCTATCTATACAAAATACGATATATATTTTATTACTCTATGTAATGCTTTTATCAAATACAGTTCAATTAAAATATAGCGTGCTTATGTAAACAAAAGACCCTAGCATTCATTTTAAGCACACTGTGTGGTACTAAGTATTTATTTGCTCATTTGTTAAATGAGTTTACCTTCATTTTTCCTCTAACAAAACATCGAGCAGAAACGTTTTTCAATGTCGCAGTAAATGAAACAACATCGATTTTATTTAGAATGAAAAAATGTAGAAATTAAGAATGAAAGAATTAATTAAATAAAAAAAACAAATGATATTTCTCGACTTAATTGTGCTGTTATTCGATTTTGGAGATACAAGTTATTCCAAATAATTAATAAAATAAACCATCAAAGAGCTTTTTGGACAAATTGATACTATCTTAAAATAATCGATCCGATTCTATTCCAGCATTCTTCAATAATCTCTAATATTAAAAAAGAAGTGATATTATTACATTAAAGCAACATAAATAACTAAGTTTCATTCAAACATTTATTTATTTATTTTATGGATATGTATGAGCTTGAGGAAATTAGATAATTTAAGCAACAGGAAAATATTAACAATTAATAATATTAAATTAGCATTTAGTTTATTGAGTGAAACAAGAATAAAACACGCAAAAACATTCATGTATAAAGGTTATATTATGTAAGTACATCATACTACATATAATACTCAACATAATTGAAATTGCTCAAATTCAACAGGTATTACATTTTTTTTTTCGCTGTTTTCTTTATTTTTCCAGATTATTAATAAACTTAATTAAAATATATTAAAGTTAGCAACACACAATGTACTGTACACGCAAACCATTCAATGTAATATGTGCTTATAATCTGGATCAGACTAATGCGTATTATATTCTCTCGTTATAGATTATACGAGCTAAGAGCTTTATTCGAATGCAAGGCTTTTTTCTTAATATATTATTATTGTATTATGCCTCTTTAACTCTATGCCCGCCTGCTTAAATGCCTGTATTTTAATAGATAAATAAATATTCAATGTAATATCAAAAATAGATTGTGCGGACTAAATACATATTATGTATATGATGAGGCCATCGAGGGGATTCATGTTAGAGAAATTTGATATATTTATATAAAAGTAGAAATAAATAAATAAAAATAAAAATAAACAAAAGAAACTTAATCTTTGTATTTTTCAGTATACATTTCATTTTCTGATATAGTTTTTATTTTCTTTTATTAATAATAATAACGAAATATTTCATTTATATTTTATCTTAGGTTAGATATTCGGAATATAAAATAAATAAATATAATGTAACTCATAAATCATCGAATGGAATTTAGTATTTGTTAACGTTCGAGGTTATATGAACTATAAAAGATATTAACTGCATGATAATGTAATTCAATAAGTATAACGATATATATGATAAATATTTTCTTTGTTTTCATTTAAATTTTTAAATATGATTTTAAAAAATGTGTCTTGTTTTCATTTTCTTCTAACACATAAATTAGAAATCATTAAAATGCATGAAACATATACTGTTTTAAATTGTGAATACGAAGACTTTATTTCAACAAGAACAGTTTACTTCATTCTCGAAAAAAAAAAATTTAAATGATTTATGTAAAATATTTTGCAGAGGTAAATTGGCATTGACCTAAAAATTTCACTTCTAAAATGCAAGAAATACTATAAAAGTATCTGAATAATTGTTGAGAGCGTACATTATGTAGAGAATTTGCGAAATGATAATAAAAAATGCGCTCTTAAATAAAATTAAATAGTTTCATTTTAATCAGCAGAGGTTCGCTTGTGAGTGCTAAGATTAAAAAGAAATTAAAAATAGTTAATGCAACAAAAAAATACGCACGTAATTATTTATAATACTCAAATATATATAGCAAAAGTGACAATATGTCATATAGATTCTAATTTATTTCAGTAGAGAATAATAATGCCGAAAACCAAAAGCTATTTTTCTATAATTCGTCATTTTCCATATAAACATTTGATTTATAAAACAATTTTAATTTTATTTTTTAAATATAACTCACATTCACGAATATTGAAAGATATGCTTTTGATCTATAGTAAGCACCAAATAATATGCAAATTCATATTGTAGATTTTTTTTTATTATCCTTTTTAAACCTTTCACAATCAAAATTCTCTTCAGTATACAAAGCAACACAAAAATAGATGAATCATGAAATTTTTGTTAAGTTGAGATCAAAAGCTTTGGGTAACAATGCTGTTAGGCGACGAAATTAACTTAAAATCTGAAGAAAAAAATATGAGATAAAAAATTGTTTTATTTATAAAAATAATATTTGTATGATATAAATGAAAGTGATTAAAACGAAAGAAATTTCGCAGAAGTCTAATCCTCGCGAGTGGCACTAAAATTTTAAATTTAGAATTTCGAAAAATATTTCTCAGTTCAGACACTATTTAATGATCTTCCTGAAAACTGAAAGGAGGAAGACCCATCTTTAAAAATTTGCATTCGAGCAATGCAATGATGTTAAAAGAAATATTTAATATTTTTTTTTAATTTCTACAATGTTAAAATAGGATAAAAATTAAATATGTACTATGTACTAATTAAAACCAAATACCTATTCTGTGACGGTAGCCTAACATATGTCAACCACCCCTAGCGGGGGAATTCACAAAAATTCAGGCCAATTGTTCTTACATATTGCAGATAATTTTCCCTTTACCATTTATCTCGATTTCTCCCGCCAGATGTAGTTTTTCACATGTCAGGCTGTTGTCAAACATACAATGGTTTAATATTAGTTGCATCATTCTAAATATTCTTTTTCGAATTGGAAAATACAGTAAATGAGATAATTACATAATTACAGGTACTTTTATTACATCTATAATATTGGATGTAAAAGAAATCTAACTAAACAACTACTAAAAAAGTATCAATGGATTATAATTAATATTATTCATGTTAAAAAGAGAAAATTTTTAATGACTGTTATTTAGATTTTATCATAAATCTTTTATATATACCGTCTTCATAATACTCGAAAATATTCAGATGCTACCAAATCTCATACACATGTTTAATTCAATCTTCTATTATTATTATTATTATTATTGTTATTATTGTTAGAATTAGAATTGTATTTTTATATGGAATATCAATTTGATATTTTTATGGCTAATAATAATTGAATTTACATTTTAAATGAATATAAATGATTCGTTTTTATAAACTATGTTAGCTACCAGTTTTTAACTCATAAAAGTGTTGTTCAGTCAAATATTATTGGGTTCAATGAATGGAAATGTTAGGTGGCAAAAGCGAAGTCGATCCTAACTAGAAAGTAATTTGAAATGAAAACTTTTCAATATCGATTCGGAACAGATTATGGGCAAATTTTTCGATGGAAGTAGACGTTCATAGATTCTGGCAAAAATTAATGAAAAACTAAGGGTGTTGAGTCATCTCCGATGATTACATTGATGATTTCATTCTATTTTATTTTGAATTATTATGGTTATTAAATGTGATTCACCTTTAAATTTAAATACATCGCCGCAACAAAAAGAAAAAAAAAGAAAATAAGAATAATGAACAGTATATTAATTTCGTTTTCAATTTCTTTAGCATTGTCTTAACATTCAACTAAAATACAAGCACCATTTATAAATAATATTGGCCGGCTGATGGGGTTGTCGACTTTCATATCATTGTACAATAACAATATAACAAACAATAATTGAACATCTATTGTAAGCGAACTAGTCTCTAAGTACCGAAAACGTTATTCTAACTATAAGACTACGACAACATACAAATAAAGGCACAATTATTTATGAAATATATTTAATTTAGTTTAATGCGTAAGATATATGAATTGTTTTTTTTTTTGTTTTTATATAAAGTGTTTCTCATTCTATTAAAACGATCAGATTTTTTTTTCTGCTGTTGTTGCTATAAGAGCTAAAGTCGTAATTTTGTATCATATTTAGCCAAAGCCAATAGCACTTTCCTAATTTTAAATCTAGATATAAAGTGAGCTTCATCACAAATTAAAATGTATATATATGAATAGGTGCGTGTATTAAATGAATAAATTATGTTTCATGCTAATTTTATGAATTGTTCTTTTATTATTATTATTTTTATTTATTTTTTTGCTTTTTTTTCGTTTTTTTTGTGTTTTCGTTATTCTTTTCTTTTTTTCATTTTATTTTAAACACTTTATTATGATTATGCAGATGTGTGATAGTCGCGCTTATTATAATTAATGTCGAGAGAAAGGTAATTTATTTTCCATTTCTTTCTTCTCTCTGACTTTAATTTATGTGAGAATATTTATAGATTTGAATTAAAAATGTATTAATTTAAAGAGAAATAAATATTTTTTTTTATTTATTTTGATGCACTCTAAGTAAATATATGATTTTATTGCGTTTAAGTTTTATTTCGTTCAAAATATGTTTAAAAAAAATAATAATAACATTAACTATATTCTTTTCAATAAATCATAACAACAACAATGAACATGACTTTTATTAGACAGTATAGACAATTATTATTTATCATAGAATTAATATTTTATTATCGCAATGACCCAATTCGATTATCGCCGTTTTTCTTTTCTAATAATAATTAAATTATGTATTCGAAAATGAAAAAAAAAAAAAAATGTTGAAAGTTTCACTTATAAGACTATTACCGGCGCCTATTTCACATAACTTGATTTCCCACATAAAACATACTTACTTATTATTTAAAAAAAAAAAAAAAAGATTAAATGTAAGAAAAAACGAACTGCCTTTCCATGTAATTATGATAAAGAGATGAAGAATATAAAAAAAAAAGAATCAGCTTTATAAGCATACATTCTTTATCTCTAGCATATAATTAAATATTTTCAATTATTATACACATTGATTTTCTTCTTATAAAACATGAGTCAAAGCCAATAATTTTTTTTTCTTATATGGATGACGGTTTCTATATATTCTATAATAATATGTATGTATGATATGATACAAATACGTCATTCAACATATAAAATACGCATATTTAATATGTATTAAACATCTATATGTTGCGACAAGTCTCATGTATTTATTATATCTTATATACGTGAATAGATATCGTGCATATTAAAATAACTAACTGTTCATATAATAAAGTGAAAAGAATGTTATACGTGATTACACTTTTTCATTTCACATCATTGAGCGTAAGTAATAAGTAATCGTTTTTTTCTTATTCTTCATTTTTTTTTCTTCTTATGATTAAATTAAATGAATCAAATGCTCCAGCAAAGCAAAGAAAGCAGAAAAAAGGGGAAAAATGGAAATTAAATGCTTTCATACATACAACAGTGAGGCCTTCAAGCGCAATAAAACAAGACAAGAAAGTCTCAAAAGTTGTTTTTTTTTCTAAGCCTTTTTTTTATTCTGACTTGTTGGTGTATTTTGCAAAATAAATACTAAAAATGTTCAGTGGAAATACTTAGTTGTTAAGCCACAATACGGTTATCGCTGCTTATGCGATAGTTTTATATATAGAAATGATTCCTTCTTGTAATAAATTAGTATATTATTTTAACATGAGGTACATCCGTACGTTATAAGATGCGTAATATTAATGTACATTGATTATGCGCTGTGTACTTATGCTTTAAATCACAACTTAAGTAACAAGACATGATAATTTAGAAAAAAAAAAACAGTTATATCACATGTATCAATGAATATGTCAGCCGATGATGTGATGTGGAAACATCAATTGACTGTGTTATTTATTTATTTGTTTTTTTGTTTTATTTGTTTTTTTTTGCACTCTTCAGACCATAACATATAGATGAGTGAATTGATACGCATGATTTGTGTACAAACATATATGTATATATTTTATATTTGTTACTTATTATTTTTTTTTCTCTGTTGTTTCATTATTATTATTATTTTTATTAATGTTGAGACATAGCACTTAAGATAAACAGATAATTTGTTTCATGTTGAAAATTGATACGAAAATTCATGTCAAATCGGTTGCCTGTATCATGCATAATTTAAAACAATGAACGCTAACTTGTTTGTTTATTGAAACTATAAAATGAAATCTATTGAATATATTTATTTATTAAATGTTCTGTTTTTTGTTTTTCTATGGATATTATAATCTTTTGGAAATTTCAATAAATTAGGTACGCACCGATATAATCTTTGACTATATATAAAAATACCTGTTAATATACGCATGCATACGGTAATTATAATAATCTTAAATTTCTATTTGATAGCCCACCAATAAAATTGTGTCAATATTTTTTTGTTTATAATTGTAATAAACTTAAAAAAAATAATTAATAACTAATTATTAATGTTTTAAATTTTCGTATCATACGAATATTTTTTTTTCAGAACAGGTAACACGTTTCTAAAATTGCTTTGTTTTTAGTGCTGAACTGATACAAAAGGCTGATTTAGTTTAGACCGTCATAAATATAACGATACTATATAATTATAATTACAATTTTGCAAAAACCGAATTCCATAGAACAATTTATGGGCTGTTTGAACCTTTAAATAAATTGAAATGCATCTTTAATCGTTATTGTTATGACATAGAGATTGGTGATAGCAGAGGAGTTTTTCGCAATGAAATAAATGTACAATAAAATCGACAATGATATATATTTTAAGTATATATTTTGATAATGAGTGATATTGATAAATTTGACTTGTATATTTAGTATTTAAGTTATTTTCTAGTAAAATAAGCTAATTTTTGTTCAGTTTTTTGAAACGGTGTAATTAAATAAACATATGACACAACACATGGTATGCTCAAGCGCAGGTCTATTGACCTTTCTTTTTCTTTTTTTATATGAACATTATGACTACAGTCACTGTGAACCAGAGGTCTGCGTAAATATGTCCAAGCAGTTTACGTAGTTTTCGACTATGTCCAAAGGACAAAATCTCCATAACGCACAAGCTTTCCGCAATGGACCCCTCCCACAGATTGAGATGAAAAGTGGACACATTAGAAGAAAATAGCATTATCATTAGACAATTAGAAAAGAGATGAATTACTAAATGCGCAAACAAAACCAAAAATGAAACTATGGTTCTAGCTATTACCTGAAATGACGTTGGAGTTTCGGTTCCCTAAGTAAAAAATATTTGGTTACTTAAAGCGTTAATTAAATCATTGGTTCGGAACCATTTCATATCGACGTGTTTACATTTAATATTACTTTTATGTACAAGGAATAAATATATTGCACAGGTAAAATTAACTGACATCCAATAATAGTTTAAACGTTCTGAAAGCCAACGATTATAAAATTATTTATATGCTTAATGTACACATATCGAAAACTACTATTCCAATTGAAAAAAATATGTGTGTGAATACAAATGTTATTCCTGTTATAACGCCATTCATAGTATCTCCCCATTCATATAAATAATTTCATTAAATAGAATATTATCTAAATTGTTCGACCTTCATAAATTATCCCACATCATGCAATACATTTCATTTTTAAAGCATCTGGCGCGACAAAAAAAAGAAACCAAAAATATTATAAACATAAATAAGTATGTACTTAATTTATTTTGCGAGAGATCATAAATATCATTAGTGTCAGACTACATTAATTAGGCTGCTTTATATTAAATTGTACAAAAATAAAAATGATCAAACGGAGAATAGCTGTTAGCTAAATAAACAGCCATCGAACGCTCATAAATAAAACTGAAAATTGTATATAATATTTCATTAAAACCGTGTATAAACTAATAAGGATATTATTTTTGGGTAATAATAATAAACTGCGACCAGTAACCATCATTCATAAATTTCCTTGGTTTGGCGATCATTTATTATTGGTGAGTGCTGAATGGACTTTTGATATTCGATATTCGATAGTAAGAATAGTGAGGTGAGGACCTATTTCAACAGGTGAACAAGCTAAACCTCAAAATGAAATAAAATATAAACTTATGCCATAAAATATAACAAATGTAAAATATAAATTTGTTTGTCAATATGTATTCCAGTATTATGCGCGGATAATCCAATTATGAATAATGTACACAAAGGGATTTTATCTAAATATTCAGAATTGCTATTAAACGTGTGGTGTTAAAATATTCTAATAGAATCTGATTTGAAATTATTTGCGGAAATATTTATTTTGGTGTACTTAGAATTTCTCTGCAAAATAATAAACAACACCACAACGGAACATTAAATGCTTGCATGTTGCATAATGCATTAAATATAAAATCTATTTTATTCACCAACAGATGCTATTTATTATTTTATAGTAAAAACGAAACAACGAAAACCATAGGTAAACTGTATTTAAAGGTAATCATAGATTTTAATATGCTAAGGTAAATATAATAAACGTACACAACACTGTAAATGATTAATACAAACCACAACGAAATTGGTTTAAATTTTAAAATATTATACAAACATAAATAAAAAGCGCTATAAAAATAAATAGTATTTTCGCTTAAAAATATAAGTACGAAAATTGTGTTTGTGTGAAAACATTGTGTTCAGTAGAATTTTTTGTTTTTTTTTGTTTTGTTTTTTGTAGTCAGTAGTGTAAAACAAATATTAAATCGGTTCATTAAACTATAACAAGAAAAAAAAATGTTATGGCCAATTTTTTCAACTTGAGGGACCAGCACTAATTCACCACTGTCTGAACAAGTACTGAGTAAAAAAATTATATATTTCCGTATATATTCAGTTTATGATGCAGAAATATCTATTAAGTTACTTTATATTTACCGTACTGCAGACAAATAACCCATTGTGTAAATTTGTGAAAAACATTACAAATTGTTTGATAACAAAAATTTAAAAAAAAAAATTACGTATACAGTATTTTCATTTGAAAAATTAATCATAATTTTAAATATTCGCAATTTGCTAACAAAACTTTACCATTCAATTTATTTGAAATGTATGCATATTGATTTAAATATTGTGTTTATTTGCTTTGAATATTTACTAATAATAAATCTAAAATTTTTGGAAATTACATTTTGGCTTTGTTACCAACCATAAATTAGACAAATAAAAGAAGAAAACAAAAACTGTAATTACTTCATTGTTTATATTATTAGAATTAAAGCTTTCATATATGAATGTATATCAGATAATTCAACTTTAAATTAACATTAATATTTTCTATTTTGTTTCGTTTCGTTTTTTTTTTCTTTTTTAATACATCGTTGATTGTACCGGAATTTCGCTATAATCAAATTATACCATTGCCTATTCAAATTATAGAGAAACACACATATATCTTGTCGTCATAATTTGATTAAATAAAATTAAAAGTGCCAACCTACGATCTACATGACATATGAGTTAATATGATGTATGGTGCCTAACAGAATAGGTAGAATTTAATTTAAAAAAAAAAACTATATTGTAATAAAAAAAAAAAAAAAACCATGACAATCACGACCAAATCATTCATGTAGAAAAAATTTGAGGAAAACTTACGAATAAAGTAAATGACAAAAAAGGTAACTAAAATTTTAATAAAAAAAAAAATGGAGAAAAAAAATAGAATGAACCCATACAGCATAAGTTTTTTGACCTAACAATGAGTTTGCAACTCACACAGATATGAATGATTTATTAATGATGTTTAATTTTGAAATAAATCTTAAGTTGTAACTTTATTTATTATTATAAGTATTATATTATTTTATTATTCATTTCGATGTTCAAGTGATATGAAAAGATTTAAAAAATTAATCCGCAAACAATACTTGTGCTTCAACAGTTTTTTTTTTCTTATTTCTGTATCATAAGCATAACACATACTTACATTTTAGTATGAAAATCAAATTATTACAAATGCAACTTTGCACTTCACGCATTCAAAAAAAAAAAAAATTTTACAAACATAATAATACATAAATATAAAAAAAAGAAAAATAAATAAATATATTTTTTATATTTAAACACGTATTTATATGCAGCAGAGGGTATGCAACTATCTACAATGCCGCAACTAAAAATTCAGAAACATAACTACTTCAAAAGAAAAAAACAATAAATTTCGCGGATAAATTAAAAAATTTAATAAGAAAAGAAAAAATATTCGACAACACACAACAATTATTAATTCGTTAGTAGAAATATATGAAGCTATAGAGTATGAAAATATATTATAAAAAAAATAATTTTAAATTGTTTTGCGTCTGTTTCTGTTTGTACATACTTACAACTCGGCACTGTCAAGTTTATTTTCTTTTTGGCGTTGTTATGCATCTCGAATTGAACTTGACAAAATAATAAAAAGAATAAAAAACAAAATTTATTTGATTCAAACATGCGAAATTGTGGAGTTGTTCTTTTTCTTTTCTTTTTTTTTTGTTTGGTTTGTTTTCTTCACTTTGCGCGCGGGAATGATTATAATATTATTAAATGTAATTTGTATTCAACAACATTTTATTACCAGCGAAATGAATAAATCAGTTTGTTGTTTTGTGCAATAAATACTAAATACTTATTCTTAAACGATTTTTGGTGAAATATATATAACTAGTTCTATCTATATATTTATTTTTTGTTTAGTTTTAGCGCAATATGTAAATGTTCTGAATTGTTTAAACTGATGTGAACTGCTAAACATATAAATGTCTCACCAATTTACTAACCAATAAAAAAAAAAAAACGGTAGTGCAATCGAAAATTTTTACATCTATTTTGTGCTATGCTTCATTATGATTACCACAAATTGATAGAACCGAATTGGTGATATGTATAGTATATGCCAGTCTTTTTATATGACAATCAAAATATGATAAATCTAATTTACTATTCAAATTTTTCTCTATTGGCTAATGATAATGTTCCAATAAATACACGTTATATACGTCAACCATCGCTCCATATAAAATTTGAATTCCTGATGTCATAATTAAACAAATCCCATCATAACATAAAAATTCCAAAAACTTGACTACATGCAATTAGGTTCAGTATTAATCATTATTTTAAATTTCAATGATTATAACACAATAACACATTCAACTGAAAAATGAAAAAAAAAAGAACCAATCAACCTAATCCATATATTAAGAACCATTACAACATATTATATATATATACCTATTAGTAATTGATAACCAATTTCAAAATTTATATTTTTATTTTTTTGTTTTGTAAATCATGATGAAGTGAATACCGCATCTTTTCTATAAAGATGAGTGCATATACATAAATTATAATGCGTATTATTAAGGCTACGATGAAAAATTGAAGATGCATACCATAAAAAGCATTTATAAATATTTTAAAGTTAAATTATAAAGAAAATAACTATTCTTTTATCTTAATTTGGCTCCATACCGATACCAACATCGATATTTTAAAAAAAAAGAAGAAAAAAACGGTTTTCAAAATATTTAACACAGCCCGGGACACAAAGTTAATAGGTTCTGTTTCTTTGTAATAGAGTATGTTTATGCGTGCACTTACATAGGACACACGCTACGTTTATCCATCTAAGATAGAAGTATTTCATATGAAAACGATCAAAATTATGAAAAGATCCACACTGACAATAAGAACAAATTTGATCTATTTCAGTATTTCACACAAAATGACTGTAAAGTGCGAATAACTTAGGTAGAATCATCCTAATATGTGTCCTATATGAGTCGCTTTAAATTATTGACATGATTAGATTATGCACGCATTATATATTTAAATACAAAAACATTAAATTGTTATAAAAATTATTTAATAATTTATTAATGTTAATAAAAGTCAATATTATTTGAAACGGCTTTAAATTTAAAATGGATCGTTTATGCGTTTAAATTCAATTAAAGTCACTTTAAATTTATATAATTTATATTTTAAGTTGCATTATTTTATAGTCGGTTTAAAAGGGTTTTTATGCGCGCATTTCGTTCAATATTTAAATCGACTCTTTAATTTTATACCGAATTTAAAAATGTACGCATAAACATAGTCATATAGGTACACCAAAACTCGTTTTAAAATTTAATTTGTAATAAAATTTCATGTTCCTAGTCTTACTTACAATATAACAGTAGATCATTCGTCGACCACACAATAACTTTTTTTTTATTTTTCTTTTAATTTATTGATAATTTTTTTTTTTTGTTGTGTTTGTATTGTATTCAAAGTTAACATAATGTGTATTAAAATTAAAGTTCAGCTATAATTACTTTTAAGTAACAGTGCTTGTCTTATTTATTTGTTTATATACATTTTTTTTTTCTGTTGAACGTCAATCATTTTTATTTTTAAAGTAGCTAATGCCGAGAGGTCTACAGTACAAACGTGTTATAAAAATTAAGATAATTTTATAATCGGACCGGACCACTGATATCATCTAAACTGATATAAAAGATTATTAATGTAAAGCAAAAAAATAAAAATAAAAAAAATGATGACGCAAACAATTTAATCCGAATGTATGTAAAATTACTTTCTATTGCTTCCAACAAATTTTCTTTCATCAATGTTTCATTTATTTTTATTTAAAATATTTTCCCATCTCTGCATTCCATTTTTTTTTTTTTTTAATATAAAGGATGTGAGGATAAGGAAGTCGCTTAGTGGTTTAACCGCACTTATTTATTCAAACTGCCTTTTTAAATTAAATTCGATCTAAAAGAAATATTTTTTCCTCGTCTAATCCCTAGACTTTCACAGTTGAAAGCCATTATTTATATAAAGACTTGACAGGTGGTTAGGTTTTTATCATCTATATACCACACACAATATAGCGCACGTCATACCGTTTGTTTTCCGAGTTTCATCGCTCAAACATTAAGCATATCAGACACGACATAAACAGAACAGAAATACAAATTGGACAAGTCATATTATTGTTATTTCTATTTCATCGTAAACGCAAAGAAATATATTTTCCGTAAATATTTCTGTATTTCGTATTTAATTTTTATTTTTTACGAAATTTTATGGAAAACTGTCTGCTTGAATTTAATAAAATATTTTATTTTTGTTTTTTTGTAAATCACCATTTTTAGCCACCAATTTATCTAACATATTGTAATAATGTATTCCATGAAATATAGTATCGATCGTATTATAATTTATATCCGCACGCATATATATTCATTTTCACTCTCATGACTTATAAAACATTAATAAATTATAAAATCATTTTTATTTAATTAAAATATGTAAGAATAGCAAAATAATAATACATAATAATAAAGAAAAAACTGGGTCATAGTTCATGTCATAATAATATTGTTTTCAAATATTGTAATTATATGTATATATAATAAAAGAATGAAATTGTGTTTTGTGTACAACTATCGATATTAATTAAATTGTGTTATGCCTACAATATTTACCCATATTTTATTTAAATTGAAAATGGCATCAGTTTACATCTATTTCTATTCTATATAGAAACAACCTATAAATAAAATTGAATTTGATGTAGGTAGGCTGGTTGGTTGAGAGGTACTATATAGTCAATAAATTATTTCATATCATATTAATGTTTGTTCTTATTAGCCTCAACATAACTTCAAATATAGATAATAAGCCATGTTCATGTCTTATTAAACTGTTTATCTTTCATAATTGTGTATAAACACGTCAAGGTTAATTGATTCAGTAATTTTCAGCATTTAATAATCCTCTAAATTGTATACGCGATTAGGATGAATGTACAAATTAAATAGAAAATATTGCAAAAGTTTTATATATATATAGGTAATAGGTCACATTAAAATTCTAATATAAATTGAATCTTATTATTTATTATTATTTATTCGAAATAATAAATTGTTAAATGTTGTTATGTATAGTAAATACACAGAGCATTCTAATAATATTACTTTTGATATAGATTTTCTGTCAAAACCGTGAATATTAATCATATCATATATATTTTCATGGGAATAAATACTAAATAGAACAATGCATTTCATACTAGAGATATATGTACAATATAACACAATCTGAAAAAATAAATCATTTTTTTAATGATTGGAAAAAAAAATAACATAACTTTTAAATTAGAATCGTGTAGTGTAAGTACTTATAAGCATCTTAACAACTGTCACGTTTTCTTTTGTTTTGTTTTGTTTTTTTATTTTATTTTATTTTATTTTTTCGAACTGCGAACATATTAAAAGTATTTAATGTAATCAGTTAACGATGCGTGCACTTATAAAGAAATAAATAAAGAAAATATAATACACAATTTGAATAAAATGAACAGTCCGATTCTATTTATTTGTGGTTCTATTTTAAGAAGTACAATAATTTTTGTTGCTGTTTTTATTACATAACTTGTGCAGATTTTTATTATGCATATTAAGACAAATTGACCAAAACTCCACTTCTTGTTTCCATACGCTTGGATGTAAATTCAAATTGATGAGCTCAACATTTTTCATTGACATCATCATGTGATTAAAAAAAATAAAAAATAAATAAATAAAAAAAAATAGTACCTATATATTACTCTAGCCGAAAATATAGTTTTACTATAAAATTAAAATGCATGTATAAATATTTGAATAAAGCGAAACATCACTAAATTAGTTTTCTTCTTCTTCTTCTTCTTTTTTGTTTTTCTTAAATATTCATTAAGACAAGACCATTTAATAAATATGAATAGATGTAGATTTTGACCTAATTTTACATTATTCATTATTTATGTGACTTTTAATGAATGTTCTGAATATAAAGCTTTCATTTTTTTCAAAACGAATATAACAACCAAAACAATTAAGATTGACGGCGAATCAAAGTTAAATTCTGAACCATAAATAAATTTGTCAGCAAAATGGTATTGTAAGTTGAAAACAATCCAGCATTTATTTATATTTTTTAGCATTAACTTTGAAATCCGTACACCCTCAATATTGTATGTGTGTGTGTGTGTACAGTACACTGACTGCAGTTTATCAATTGGATACTTTTATTTTTAAATGACATCATTCCATCAATTTGCGCGGAATCCCATTCCAATATATTGAATTAAATAAAAAGCGAGTATGTATTTTATTATTATTGCATAGAAGTGTCAAGTCAGAAAATGTCAATTGTTTTAGATTTTATGGTGTATAAATAATAGCAGAGAGTCGCTTAAATACATATTTAATAATAATAGCAAATACAATATAAGTAGTACATATATACTCGAAACTTGAATTGTATAAATAATGCTCTCGCAGCTATAATAAATAAATAAACACACGAAACATATTAAGTACTTATTATTAGACTAAAATGATGTCATTTCTATTAACAAAACGAATAACATGAATTTATTTTTATATATATATACAAATGGTTTGCAATATGTGACCACAACACAGTTTATTTAAGGAGATTATAAAGATAAATACTTTATTAAATTGATGGAACACAAAAAACAACACTCTATATATATATATATATATATATATATATAAGACAGTGAAATGAATTTGCTGCGGATTTTGTTAATTAATTAGATGCCATATATGAAAACAACATTATTAATAAGATCTAAGATGATCTGATGACAGAACAAATCATTCAAGCATATTAATTTATTTGCCTATTTTGACACAGGTAAATGAAATATTAAGATTAATTTAACGGCTTTCATTTAAATTGAATTATTTATTACTCGAAAACCAACATGATGAA
This sequence comes from Catotricha subobsoleta, assembly GCA_011634745.2. Classification (NCBI taxonomy): domain Eukaryota; kingdom Metazoa; phylum Arthropoda; class Insecta; order Diptera; family Cecidomyiidae; genus Catotricha; species Catotricha subobsoleta. The sequence goes on from JAABKK020012871.1 coordinate 26,908, forward strand.
ATTTAATTTGAGTAAGTATACTTAGTTACAAATTTATATTTGTGATTTAATTTTTTTTTGTTTTTTTTTTACTTAGGTTATAATTTATATTACTTTCGATTATTTTCATGACTTTTTCTTTTCATTAAATTTTAATTTTAAAATTCTTTAGACTCGAATTAAATTTATTTTGAAGTTTACATCTATTTAAACAGTTTATACTGTAGTTCATATTTTCCCACAATTAAAGTTCCAAAAAAAAAAATAAAACTAATAATAATGTTATTATGAAATTAAGTATTGTTTTTAGGTATACTTAAATTTTTTGTATAATTAAGTTTCCAGTTAATTTTATAATTAAACTTTTACTAACTTTTATTATGAACTTTGTCAATTTGTTTAAAGCCTAATTTTTCTTTTACCGTCGCCTTAAGCAATCAAAATGAATTCCATTTTTCGTCCTGAATTACTGTTGTCAGAAGGTATTCATCGTAACCTTAGTAATTTGCGAGTAACTGAATAATGTATAAACTTGCTAATATTTTAAGAGCATTCTTAAATAACACAGCCAAAAATATAATATTATGCTTTCATATATCCTTGAAAATATGTATGTTTTTTTTTTTTATATATTTTATTTTTCATGTTTTTCATCTTATTTCTGCCACTAACCAGGATTGAACAAGTGTGGGATAAGACATAACAGAAATAATAATAGAATGCTTTTGCAACATGTTATGAATGAAATATCTAACAAACCTAAGTGAAGAATATTGCGTCTATAATATCCATTCTGTAGATGGAACTATGGATCAGTTACCATGACAACATTCCCCCAACAAAAAAAAAAAACATAATGCTATACGAAACCAGCGATTATGTTGGCCTACCTCTGCAACGTACTACAAAGCTTAAACATATACTGCATCAGTTATCATTTATGCTAACCCCAACTCCACACCGTCAAATAATGTACATAGCATTGTTATGTTATTATATACGGCTGCCGGCAATCGAAACATAAAAACAAAATGATTTTGTTACATAAAACAAAACGAGAACAATTTTATCCCTTCAAAAATTTCCGCACACAATTTCATCCAACAAAAGTTACCAACAACAGCAGGCGGCGTACATATTATTCTCACATTTCGCTCACACATCATATTTTTTTATGATAGAATGCAATGTAAATGTTAAACAAGAGGAAGTTTCATTGTTTAACTTTCCATCAATATTTTTAACTATAAACGAATAAAAATTTCTATTATTTCTCTTTGCTATCATATCGTATACAGATTTACAATTGAATAAGTATTATCGAAAATTAGATCGTTTATATTTTTGACAAATATAAACAAATTGATGATTTTAATAATTTTCACATGATATATTCAAATGTTATGATTTCTGTGATTTGTATTAATAAATTGTTAAAACCGATTTATCAGAATATATTGACAATAATAATAAATGTGATAATGAAAATTGGTATCGACGATAAGGGTGAATATGGATATATTTTAAAATAAATTGACTAAAAGTATCTGATGAGCCAATATTTAAATATTTTTATTGAGTTAATGATTTCTATCTAATTTCCACTATAGACATTGAATCATATTTTGGGATTTTAATTAAATTGAAATAAATTTGAATTTTATATACTTATCAGTCCAAAAAATTTCTCATTATGAGGTCCTTTCTGTTTTTCTTCAAAAGTATAAATAAATTCAACGAAACGTAGAATTCAGAATTTTAATAATATATGTTCTCTCTCTCTTGGCTCTAAAAACGAACATATCCTAAAGCACAATTCCACATTAAAGAAAATTAATTGTTTATTTTTTATTTTGATGAATAAATAAATGTGACGTATGTTTAATTAAAATTGGCAGCGATAATTTCAATTCATTTATTTTACCTTTACCTATATAAATGTTTCTCAAATATGTATCATTAATTTTAAATTATATTTAGGTATATAAGCATAGGCACTTCAAATTATTAACATAAATAAGTATTGCACACATCCACAAAACTGTTCCATATAAAATATTAAGTTTTATGTAAACGTATAAAGATTGGTACTTAAAAAATTATAAAACAATTATTAATTCATTTTAATTTCATGTTCTCAATTAGTATTTTCAAAGAATTAATGCTGTTTGCCTTGTATTTTGTATCGATATTCATTGTAAGTATTATTACAAATTATATAAATATGATAAATAAACATTACATATTTAATATTAAATTAAATGCCAATAATTTAATGAATAAGTGTACTTGTAAATGATCGTAAAAAAAAAAAACAATACTTACTGTAAAATATTATTTATTATTATTTACTATTATTTTTTTTGTGTTTTTTGTTTTGTAAGATACGGTTATGAGAGGCGTGCAATTGGAATTATTTTATTTAAATAATATGTCTAAATTCAGGTACAACACCGAGACGAATCGGGTTGTGTTGCGTTTATGAATATGTAATGTATAATGTAAGTATATCTTGTGCAGTATTTTTTTTTTTTTTGGTCTTGTTTTGTTTTTATTGTAATTATTATTATCGTTGTGTTGGGTAACCAAAACATTCTGAATTTATAAATTTAATACGCACGTTTCATATTTATTTTTAATGTTTCATTTGAGAATGAGAATGTAATAGATCTTATAATCAAAATGTTAAACGTGATTACTATAAAACAATGAATTATATTCGAGTTTGACATAAAACATTAATTATCAGTTTTCTAAATAAAAATCTGGCCAAAAAACTAATTTATATAATTCTTCTTTGTTATTTCTTTTACATTTTATTAAGAACACTGATCAAGATTCTTGATTCAAGAAGCCCACAGAGCAATACTGAAACACGAAACGAAGTCGCATGTTGAACATGATGTTTTTTTTTTTTTTGTTCACACACAGACAATAAAAAAGGCACAATAATAAAACTTCACAACATATCACGAAGATACATTATTAACAATCATCTATTATTTATTTTAAAAGTTGTTCCAATCGGATAATAGTTAATTGCCTATTGAATGAGACTACACAATTTGCTTACGGGAATTGTATATGAAATCAGACATATCGGATTTTAGACGACTGTGTTCTGCGTATTAATCTCTATAGACGCTGTTTATTTTTTTAATTTTTCATTGGTGAAGAAGACATGGAAGGTAGGTAAGAATAAATAAAATTTTCATAAACTTTTGCATAAATTTTGTATATTAAACTAATGACAGTACATTTTCCACTTTTCATTATTATACACCTGAACTAACGAACCAATTTTTAAAATTATATGCCACTGCGAAATCGATCAATCAAACAAATTAGCTGTGTTCATATGTGAAATCAAAAATTTCACAATCCAAAAATCAAATATCTTCTTTTTAAATTTTTATTTTGGTCAGTCTGCACTTTGCATACCAGGCAGTAATAGCTATTATTTTATTTCTAATAGAAAAGATTTTAGCAATATATTCAAAAAAAACATAGATATACAGCTGCTACTATAAAGCAAGTACGAACATATTGACTGAATAATTGTTTAATCTGGTGGAAATTTAATTAAAATTTATATCCGAAAAGCATTTTTTGTTGTTGTTTTCATCAAAAATTTCATATTATATTTTTCTATAATTTCTATTTATAGAAAAGATGTAAAGAAAATTGAAAAAGTATTCATCGATCTTTGAACATTTATATTATAGATCTATGGATATTTTGTTGTTATTGTTGTATTCAGTTTAATAATTCGTTCTTATCGGTTTTAAAATTAATAAAAAGAAAAAAAATTATGATGAATCATCGAAAATTAGTTTTTTAAAGTATTCAATGTTTCGATTGTTTAAAGAGCAAAAATACTTACTATACATAAATATATTTCAAGCTGATAATGAAATTATATTCAATTTATAAGCAAAAGCAAAAGAAATTATAAAACGATTTTTGTTGAAGACATTTTAATCGTTAATCATTTTGTCAATTTGCTTAAGAAACCATCCGTTTGCATTTGAGTAGAAAATAATAAAAAAAATAATGAAGAGAATTACTTGTATGTTTCTTAAATGAAATATATTTTCTATGAAATATCAGAAAGGAAATGAGGAAATAACAGGCGCATTAATAAAAATCTATACAAAACTATTTAAAGATATTAGAATTTATGATCTATCAACCTACGTATCAATGTTCAGTTCACAGTGGCCGGAAACAAAAATTAAATAATTATATATGGGCAAATAGCAAACATCAACAAATCATTTTTTCTTATTTTTGAATATTTTTTTTATTATTTCTATTTTGGTTCGAATGAAACCAATATACATAATTAAACAATGACATAAATGATATACACAAAGTTTTGTATATATAATTTAAAATGATTTCAATAAATTTATTATTTACGCTGACAGATTAGTCATTTCATAAAATAATATAAACAAACTATAAAATTTATTTCTTCCTTTTATGCGTAAAATTCAAAACAATTTTTAAATATTTATAAACGAATGGCACCTAAAATACATAAAATTTAGAGCATATTTAATAAACAATGGTATAATTTTTTTTTTATTTTTATTTTTTTTTATTAAAAATCTATTTTGTTATTTTGTATGATTTGTGTTTGTTGAAAGAACATAAATAAGAAAAAAAAAACAAAAAACTAATAGGCATCTACGTCTGTATTGTTGTTTATTATTAAACGTGCAAACTCATTAACCACAACAAAAAGAATGTAAATGATAAGAATTTTATTATGTCGGTTGCGGCAATACAAGATATATTTAATTATTTTTAATAGATTTTTGCCATATATCTTCACCAAATATGGAATGAAATGTTATTTTATGTATTGTATTTTAACACAAACAGCATTTAAATTTATTGTACAATAGTTTTCTTTATTCATTATTACTTTTTTTTAATATAAACAATATGTATTCATATTCCACTACGTCTAAATATTATATATATGTATGTATACGTATAAGCAAAGTTTAAGCTTAACAAAGATTTTTTTTTTTAAATTTTTATTGCTGTTTAATTAAAACATTTCTATAAGAAATATGATGTCAACTCATATATGACATAACTATTAAAATTGCTTCAGTTAATTGCACGGATTGGTTCAAAAGAGTGACCGATTTTTTTGCCGAATAACATTTGCTGAAATGAAAATTTGTTATGTTTATGTTGTTCGGTCGAAACATTATTTTGGCAAGACTACGCTTACTCATAAAAAAAATATTATTGTAATGATAATTGGCCTTAAATTAATGTTATTTACTTTAGTGCAGTGGAAAGTGTTAAACATTTTTCTTAAAACAAATAAATTCTATTTATTTGTATGCAATCGTTTATTATTATTTTTTTTTTACTTGAGCTACTAAGGATTAATTATGTATGAAAATAATTAATAATGACCATATATTTCAAAGAATATTATAAACCCAAAATACTTTCTGTATTAATATATATAAAATATATCTGAACATGTTCTAAGAATAGATTCAATTTTTAAATATATAAATCTATAGCACAATTCATTCATTTAAAACTTGAAAACTTCAAATCGAAAAATTATTAGGCGTTAAGTGTCATTAACATCATCTTCATCGCTAATAGTCGCATTTCAATAAAATATATAAACAAATATAATAGTATAATCATCATCCATTGTCATCATCATTAGAATTTATTTCATACATATTTTGTTGAAATTGAATATTTCAAGATATTCGGCACAAACAATAGACATTCATTTACATTGATTTTTTGAAATTTTGTGAACTTTTAATCATTTTCATCCGTATTTAGATGAGATTCCATTTTTTTTTTTTTAAATATTTAATCTCATAAGTTATTATCTGAAAGACATAGCACTCTATTGAGTTATTAAATATGTCAGCATAAGTATTTTTAATAATTTACAATAATAATAAATATAGTTAATTTAGAATTAGACAGATATTGATATGTGAGTTTTATGGAAATTTTCATATTATATAATATGTTATAGATAAATAAATTAAAACATTTCTGCATGGACAATTTTACTTTCAAGTTTTGCTTTGTGACTGGGAATGCCAGATATATCAACTATTGATAAATGCGTAATTATGTAAAACACATCTGATTCCCTTGCTTGTTGTCTTTGAGATTTGCTATGCTTATTTGGAAAAAGTTTTTTTTTTTTTTGTTTTGGACATGTAGGTAACTTTTATGTATAGTAGGACATTTACTCTTATAATCTTACTACGTGACATGAGAGGATATAGAGCTACTATCATTTTAATAATATATCAATGTATAAATAAGGTAATACCTTTATAGATTACAAGCTATCTTTATATGTTCATTTAAAATTTAATAGAATATTGAATGGAATTCGATAGAACTTGAATTCTAAAATTAGGTTTACAATTCTATGAAAAGAAAACTTTTTGAGAAATATTTTATTAAGTATTTCATAAAAGCTTTTTTGATAAAATATTTCCTGCTTTATTATAATAGAGATTGAGTACTTTTACGATAAGAAGAGTGAAAAAAATAATATATATATATAAAAATGAAGCTAGGGTTTCTTTAATCAACATTTCTCAGTAATGAATAAAAACAAATATATAAAATAATTTTTCTTGGGAATTCAGAAGAATTCTTTTTTTTTTTTAGTATAAATTCATTCGTTAATCAGCTTAAAAGTTTAAAAATCTATCCGAAAAACAGTGCATTTTAAAAATCGAAATTTTAATTATTCTACTTAACCAAATACAAACACAAACATTATAAAAATATGTGAACCGCAGACAACTAGATAACCACCCAATACAACTTCATAAATCGCAAAAATTAGGGATATAATAATAAAATTTTAGGCACGAGTACCGTTTCTATATCTATACCATAAGCCCATTTCTATATAATTTACATTTATATAACTTAATTCTCAGATTTTATGTGTCGAAAAAAAAAAATCTTTTCCCTAATTATATGAGATTATAAAACCCTCGTCACGTTGGCACAATCAAATTTATTATAATTCATTTTATGTTTATTATTTCTCTAAATTTCCGACTGCAATATGAAATAAAGCGGATTTCATGAGCCGAATCATATATTCTAAAATAAATTATAGTAACATATCGGAGGATGTATAAAAATAACTTAAACATTGTTTTGTATTAAAATTGAGTTAATTAAGTTATCAAGGTTGTTAAAATTAAAAACACAACTAGAAATTATTATTTTTGACTGCTAATGATCGTAAAGACGCCTCTAAAATACCAGAAATACAATAAACATACTAATCTGATGAGTTGAAAATTGAGTGATTATTATCACTGCTAAACCAATTGGTTTAACGTATCATATTTTTATTGTATTTTGTAGAAGATTTCAAAATGGAATTTTTAAAAGTTTTATGCACAATTCCATACTGGAATATTTTTCAATATTAACTTTAGTAGAAATACAAATATTTGGTCCATACGGGGTTAAAAAGCTAATAAATAATAATTTTCTTATGAATTCCATTATAATACAATAAGATTGACTTCGCATTTAATGTACAACATGGAAATGGAAAAAAAAAGAAAAGAAAATGGAAAATAAATGATTTCGTTTTCTATACTTTTTCCAATTTCACAAAAATGAAATTTTCTCTGAACAACAATAAAGAAAAGAAAAAGGAAAAGCTTATATTTTCGATAATTCAGGCCCATTAATCTAATTTATGATACGGAAACTGAATTCTAAATTACAACATATTTTCCACAAATTCACTACTATTATACGAAAAAGTTATATCACGAAACAAGCATATTTATATTAAGCGACTGGTTATGTATGCGTAAAAGAAAAGTTTATTTTTATGAGTCCAAGAAATAACTTTAAATGCTATTCAGACAAACCGACAGTGGCTACATTAAATAATGTATATATGGATGTAATTTGAAGTTAAGAATAATATTTCAAAAAAATAAAAAAAAAAAAAGATGAAAAATAAACAGGAAGAATGCCAAACTGAATTTTGATTAAAATCTTCAAAATTTATCATAATAATAGCAGTTTGCGTTATTAATAAGTATAATATTATATGGTTGACCTAAAACGTTAACCCTACACCGTATATAATTTACAAACCCAGTGGCGCAACGCTATTGAAAATGTAGCCAGTTTCTTAAAGGTAGTATGTAATTAGATTATATTTTCGTCTTTTTATACATTATAAATGTATATTCAGAATTAAATTTTAATTTTAATTTTAAGCTTTATCAACCCAACGTTTAGGATGATATTCGCCTATGTTATCTTTTATCGTCTGAATATTTTTTGACGAAAATTCTTCTTTTAAAATATTCAAATAAAGCGTCAGCAATACTTTATGAAAACAAAATTGATGAATGAATCACATATTTATTAATTATTAAACAGTCAAAATTTGAAAAAAAAAAAAAAAATTGCTGCTTTCGTCTATTGATTAAAAGATTAAAGAGCAAATAACATAGTTTAATTATTTCTATATACGTGAAATTTCGTATTGCTGTTGTATTATTATATATTACCAATGCCATTAATTTGATATTTATTTACTTATTTATTATTTATTTTCATCAATTCGAATCATAGCAGAGAAACGGTAAATTTATCAATTTACGCTACTGACAATTTGATATTAAAATGTAAATACTTATCCATTATATTATTAAATACGCAGTGTAATTTACACTGTTATATGTAACTAATATCATTATAAATTCAACTAAATATAATGAAATGGTAAATTTGCAAACTTCATAAATGGCACATATTATATTATATATTATTATTAAAATTATCATATCCTATGTATTATAGGTACGTTCTACGACTACGTTCAACAGACCATTTTAAAAGTAATAAAAACATTCCGACATATATTCCATCATTATATTGTATAATCACACACAACTTCCACTAAAGTATGAAAATTATTCATTCATTATTATTATTATTATTTTTTTTTTATTCTTTCTCATTTTTCGAATATTTAAATTATCTACTGATCAAAATAAAACAGCCCATAAACAAAAAACACCAATATTGTGTTGTTTTGCGATGGCTAACTGTTATGGTATTTAAAATATTTAACATGAAAATTTGTTGTTTTTTTTTTGTTTTTTAAATACTTCTTTTGATGAAATTGAAATAATAATGTGATTAAAGGTATCCTGTTGTATTGTATGCATTAATACATATTTATATTTTGCAAAGTTTTATGCTCAAAAGTGAGTTAAATAGAAAAAAAATGCGATCAGCACCGAGACGAGAAGCTGGAATTTGTAAAATAATGGGAATATATAAAATCACATCATCATTGCATTGACTGACATCATTATAATTAAATATACATAAAAAAAATATATAATTTATTGCACTTAAATGCGATAGAATGGCTTTTCACATTTATAATAAAATCATTGATCATACGCTCACGTAATAATAAAGCCAAATTCTTTGATCATCACGATCATACACTTTTTATAGATCGACTTGCAATATTTCATTTATTTTCTCTTATATATCTACTTTTTATCTTTGTGTATAAAAAGAACATTCCATTTATTGATATACCATTTGTGTTCACGAGAACGTTACAATAGAGGGCAACAACATAGCAAACATAACAGAGAGGGTTCTTTAAATATAAAATCCGGTTCCTTTTAAAGTTATCAACTTCTTTATTTCTGTTTAAAAAGACGTTTTTTTTTTTCGCAAAGACTGCAAGACATTCGAAGCATACTATACAATTTACTGTGTTCTATAGTTAGGTTCATTTGCAGCACATGACAAGACTTGGATTTCGCAAACTGCAAAATTTCTGAAGGAAAATATAATATAAAACGAATAACACACGTCACAAATAAAATGATGGTAATTAAAAACATTTTAATCAGATAGAAAAAATTATCTCGTCATTCTTCGAAAAACGTTTAAAATGCACTATCCGCGATACAACAAATTTCGAATCTATTCGTTCACATAGAAAGCGTTTATAACAAAAGTTTTTCGAAAACAAAAAATTGCAAGTTATGAATTTAATTAAAACTTTGCCACTCTGTTAATGCCGTTGAGGAATCTCATTGCAATGGTAGTAAAACAGACCCGTGCTAAAGTATATTGTATTGTATTTTAGTTTTTCTTTTAAAAAGATGTTTTGAACGCCATATGTATTATATTATATCTTGTGTGTATTCCAAGCATACATTTTTAATTACATTGAATTGATGGTTGATGATGGAATAAATTGCATCGGTGGTTTTATACACCAAAGAAAAACACAAAGTATTAATATTAGATATACGATGCGCAAGTATCGGTGTGAGAGAAAAAGAAGCAAAAAAATAAAACAAATTAAAATACGAAGTCAGTAACTTTCAACGTAAAAATTCGTCTTTCATTGTATAAATAAATATAAAATCATCTCTTTAAAATTGGAGATGATTGGTTTTGTGATTTTGTGAAATTTTATGTTCAATTTATTTTTATTTAAAATGAAATAAAATTCTTTCACGCATTTATGTTAGGTACTCTTTATTTTATTCGCTACAAACATCGATATTTGTATTTATGTAAAATATGAACTGGACATGGATGAGAGAATAAAACCTATTGTTGTAAACTATATAATCGTTTTAATGGCACCCATATGTATTAAGCATATATTAGGTACATTTTCATTCAATAGTTAGAAAATCAATTAACGCTAGTCGCATCAATTTTGCGCTTCAATACACAACACAAATTCAAATTTCAATATAAAAAAAATTGTAATTTTATGGCCATTTTTCCATGGATACAGAGGTAATAATTTTCTACATTAAAAATTTATTATTTATTGTTTAATAACTTTTTTTTCTTCTTATTTTTATTTTAATATTAAAATTATACGTGCGTACATATCGTTCTCAATTTCGTTATTTAAAAGGAAAACAACAATGAATAGTACCACAGCTACGACTTATATGGGAAATATAAGTATTTTAGCAAATATTTTCTTACATGCGTAGTGGTATCACAATATAATTCGAATCCCCTTTAAAATTATTATTATTTCTATTGCATTTTCAGCATTATAAATGAGGTACCTACTTACAAACGCACGACAAAAGAATTATATTTATTTACTTCTATTACATTATTATACAGTGAACATCTGCTTGATGGCCTGGATTTAAAAAAGAAATTGAACGTCATTGTTTGGAAAAAGGTATATATTATTGTATTAAATTCCTATAACCTACCCTCGCTCTGTAATTTACCTACATTTATTGCGAGAATAGTACAAATAAAATCACTTTGGTTTTTTTTTTAGATTTCATATGAAAATTGGACTATATTTCTTATTCGTTTTAAAGGAAATAAAGAAACGGGGGCAAAAATAAATGTAGGCTCCTCAAATGTTGTAATGAAAGGTAGAATACGAATAATGCACGAGTACATGGTGCTATATACCTATTCTATAAAATAGGAAATATGTTCATTAGAGGTGGTTACGATACCTGGATAATAAATGAAACGTCTGCAATCTAACTAAGATGCTATAAATCTAATTACATATTTATATTGAATATTTAATGGTTGTAACGTAATATTTGTTTCTTTTTCCTTTTTACATAATCCGATTAACATGTAAATAATTTTGATTAAATGAATCGTAGAAAGAAATTATTAATTTTCAAAATTCGTTTGTTTTACTTTTTAACGTCCGCATACACTTCCTTTTATTATAACACGCATGTCTGCTTCTATCTGATATTTTCAATCAAGCAAACAACAAAAAATGTATTAATTAAAATATTATGGAATAAACATACAGCACACGTACTTACCTACCTAAATTTTGTTTTTTAAATTAAATTTTCCTTTTTTGCTTTTTTATTAACAACAATGTTATTAATATTTAATTGAATCAATTATTCAAAATATGTATATATAATATATATAGAAGACAACAATGTCAAAACAAGTCATTTGAAATATATTGTGGAAAATAATCAATACAATAAATTATAATAATGAAAGAACCGCACCCACACGCATATTCTATGATTTAACACCTTTTGCTGAATAAGTATGCACGACACATTAACCATACAGTTTTATTATGGAATAGATGAATTATACGGATGGGAAAATCACACCAAAAAACAATTAAATCAACCAAATTATGTACCGCATAATAAATGTATGTTTCACAGCAATGCTGGTAAATTTAATAGAATTTCTAATAGGTATCTTTGACCAATTGACATAGACGTTGATTTTGGTAGGGAAAACATAAATTAATAAAAAAAATAAAAATTTAAATTTAAATTAAAATACGGAAGGTTGATGATTAATTTGGAACTAACTATGTCAGTACAAAATTAAAAGGGAACTATTTATTCTACCAGTAAGAAAAACCTTTTGTTAGGCAAAAAAAAACAATCCCAATGTTCGGTAAATTGTCCCAATATTCGGTAAGAAGTAATACATTTTGGGGCACAACTCTAATTTACTTTAATCAGAATCCATATGATAAGTGTCCATCCCTTCGATTTATTTCTCTTTTAAGAACCAATCATTCCCTCTTTGTGAAAATGTCCCGGAGTAATCCGGATTTTTGAGTTACAGAATATTTGGACTATTTACCAAACATTGGGATTATTTTCGGAACATATTGAATAGTTTATTGAGCATTTAAATACGTACCAAATAAAAATACGAAAGTCGGAGTAAAGTTTCACGAATGATTTAATTTTTGAAATTTAATACTCGTATACAACAGTACAGACGTGTCTCATTTTTTTTACTCTTCACTTTTGTACCATTTTAAATATGTTCATCGATCACAAATTTTAGAAATTACGTCTGAGTCTTTACTCTACGCGTTTGTAAGAATAAAACAGTAAAAATTAATTTAAATTATAATTCTTCCGGATTCCTAACACCTCTTCTGCTCATTACTAAAACACAAATAATATAATAACTAATTTTTCAAACCAAAAAAAGAATAAAAGAACTATAAATAGTTAGTTAAATGTGAAAAACCTTGGATGATTTATTTATTTTATTTATTATGCACCTAACTATAATAAATGTTTGTAGAATTTGTTTACATAAAATTAAAAACGCAACAGACAATTCAGTAGGTATAAATATTCTATAGAAATTCATCCAGCTATTAAAAAATGAATATTCCGTATATTTGTTATATTTCTTGTATTGCGGGGTAGGTAGATATGGTGTAAATAAATTACATTTATCTACATAATATTTTGATTATGTTCACGCTTAATGCTTTTTTTCGTAAATTTATATAATGTTACGTTCATTCATTATAAGTTTTTCTGTATTTACATGAAATTCTAAACCAATATGAAATGTAGAAATTTTATTTTTTGAAATAAATTACAATATTGAATGCTTTTAAAGTTTTATTTTTGAAACCAACATCATTTAATTTGCTTAATTTTTAATTCAGTACGAACAGATAGTGATTTCCATTTTCAACTTCCACATTCAATAGAAATTTTGTGGTTTCACGAACTATTATTACTTATCATCATCGATAATACATATAAAATATAATAAAAACATTAACAAAATACTCAATGCACCCCACGCATTCAAAACAGGCAACAAAAATGTTATGAACAGGTGGTTTATTTTCTAGTTTTGCTTTTTTTTTTTAATTTTAATTTAAATTAAAAAAAAAAAAAGTAGGAATTTTCGATTTGACATACTAGAGTTTGTTTGTTTATATTTTACCTGCACGCACTTAAATTATATACCCTCAGCAGCACCGCTATGTATTTATCTACATTTTAATATCTAAAAACTAAAATGAAGTGGTAATAATAGTAATAAATATTTAACAATAGAAAAAATCAAATCAGATTCTTTTTTATGATATGTGATTTGATCCATGATAAGCACAAGTAGATACACTGTAATTTCTAAATACTTATATTGAAATTTATAAAGCGTGACACAACCACAATTATATTAGATACCTTACTAGAAAATATATTTATATATATATTATATCTGTATAATGTACCTTATATACAAAATACAATTAATATTTTCTATTCCATGTTTCAACATCATACTACATATGCAATTCAATTCAATTCAATTGACCATGAAACGCATAGTTGAGAAACGAAAAATAAATCACGAAAATTTAAGCGCACAACTTTATACCTATATATAGATCTCCAGATTAATCAACAAACAATCGTACTGTTTGTTCGTTCCGCATATGTATATAGTGAAAAAAATAAATAAATAAAAACAGAACAAAACAAAACAAAACAAAACAAACCATAACCCTATCTACAATCATGAACTACAAAGAATCTCATTATTGTTTCTTTTCTCTCTATTTTTAACTTCTACTTTCATGTAGTTGGACTTGAACTTGATTTACCTTTTTCGTTTATTTATATCATATTTTTATTTATTTCTGTATATAATATTGTGAACAAAAAAAACACCGACTGATCCAAAGTGTACCGAGTACAATTAACATGAACTGCAAAAGTAAAATACCACATAGGTTATATCCAATTGGTAATGGTTTCAATAATTTTTTTTTCTTTGATTTACTTCGTTCTGTTCAATTTGGTAATCAAAATTCATACATATGAGTCAAATATAGCATCGCATTGCTCACATAAATTTCAATTTTAAAATATCTTTAAATATGAATTAAAATGAATAATAAGATTATTTGTAATTTGATGATATATACCTACATTCATAAAAAAAATGAAGAAGAAAAAAACTGGTAAATTGTCTTTTATTTATAAATTATAATACAGGAAGAGCAAATTGGATTCTGACTGTGCGTGAATAAATGAAAATATGGAGGTTCATCGTACATGTTTTTATAATAATTTTTAATTTCTCACCATCGTCATTTCGTAATTATGATAATTACAAATGCACACTTAAATATGTGTGCATTAAAATTTATGGATATGTTCTTTCTCACGAAATAACATCAATTATTAAAGAACTTCCATATTTATAACTGAAATGGCCATCGTTAACTTTGGGTTGATTGTTATAACGATGCGGTATCAATCGAGACACGATAGATTTGTAAATACCGCTCTTTAACGACACCCATTATCGCTACAATATTTCGGCATTAATACATTTTAAAAGATTAAGTGTTTATATAAATCGTTAACATTTAATGAAAATACCATGCGTAAATGTTAGTAAATATTACATTTAATTTATTTGTATGCAGAAATAAATACCTTACAGGTCTAAATGCTCATATTATTTTTAGATCATTTCAATTGTTCTATTTTATTCACTTTTTTTTCCCCTTTACAATCCTAGAGAAGTAAAAAAAAAATATGGATCTGTTCTATTATAAAAAGAAGTGGATGTTTTCGATGGACAAAAATTATTATTTATATTACCTTGTTATCTTCTTTATCGAAATTCAATATAGGTAAGTCATTAGTCGATATTGTGGCAGTTGAATATCTTATGCAATTAGAAATAGCATATTTCTTACCAGTTATCGTTAATTGGAAAATAATCAAACATGATAGACCGAGAAAATTAAAAAGGAAAAGGATATGAAGTGCCGAGTGAACTAACTATAGATGGTGTGCTGTGTATTATAGCTATGTTTGATAAAATGTTAGATTTCTTTTGTCGGAAATATTTATGTTTCCACTTTTTTTTTTCAGTTAATCAATTATTTTATTGCTTTCAGAATTACTCCGAAATAAGCAAATAAAGAACAAATATTTATGTAATTCTATTTATAAAAATAGAAAGGAAAAAAGATTTGGTCAGAATTAATTAAACTAAAAAGACTTGCAAAACCACTTAATATAAATAAGCAAACAAAAAAAAATGTGAACAATACATTTTTTTTATTTATTTTTATAATACCGAGTCGGTTTGCTAATATTATTTAACTCCATTTGATGCATTATAAAATAAATATAGTAAATAAAAAATAAAAAATAAACTCTATGGCTATAAAAATATAATATGTAAGCCTAAGCATAATAGAACTTATACGCGATACGCGCATTCTCGCATTTCAACAACATAATATTTATAAGCATATTTTAAAACCGAAAAAGTCAAAAAAGACGAAAAAAAATAATAATAATAAAAAAAAAAAAAGAAAAAAATGCCAGCAAAAAAGAAGAGAAATAAAATTCTAACCGAAAGAAGAATTATTTCCACAGAATGACGTAAGCATAGTAACATAATCGTATTATGTTATATTATTATATAAGAATGTGGCAGCAGCCAGCAGTGGTAAGTATAATGATGAAAAAGCTGCTTTTACCATGGTGAGATAATTTTAATATGTATATAGAAAAAAGAATGTACGTAGAGACTGTACATATAAATGTTGTCCTCTGCTATAAAAAGCATAAAAGTATACTAATCAAAAGACATCTTATAGCCGAGAAAATAATAGAGTATGACGTCACAATTCAATTTTATGTAAGTTTTGTTTTATTTTCAAACATCGTTGTTTCCAGTCACTACCTATATTTACAAAATATTAAATAAAACTTCTGTTTGTATATCTGACAAAAGCGTTCAACTTCTGAAATATTTCACAAAAATGTTTTTGTGAATGACACGCTTCATGTACAATTTATTGTTTACATGTATTTTAAGTTTTAATGTAATTTAGTTCAGATCCGTTTCAGTTATAATTTAAAATTTGCCTTAAGAACATTGAAATAACATAAAGAATACTATTTTAAGCAAGAGAAATGTGACTAATAAACAAGAATATATGTTGTAAAAATGCTTATATTCAATAATATAATAAATAACACACCGTTCAATGTCCATGAACATGAAAAATATATGCTACAGATTTGTAATATTTTTTTTTTTTTTGTTCTTTTTAATTCTTTAAATTACGATGACGGTGATTTGATTTTTTTCTTCTTCTGTAATTTAATTCTTCCGTAGGTGGTTCGCTCGATATACGTAATGTAAGTGACTAAGGCCATTTTCCATTTAAAGGTTTCATTACAAATAAAAAAAAAAAAAGAAAAGAAAAAAAAATAGTAATAACAAATATGAGTAAGAGTAAGAATATGTTATCGTTCGAAAAATTTCTTTTTATTATTCAACGATGATTTATCCATCTATTAATTAATTGAACGCACCAGTCACATCACTTATACAATATTTAAGTCATGTTGTGTCATCGTAATAAATACTTATAACAAGCAGCCGTTAAAAAAAATGAAAAAAGAGAATAAAAATCCTATCTTATTGATAATAGTAATTGAAAAAAAAAAAAATATTCCTTTGCCATTGCCATATAGATAGGCTTTATGTGTAATAAATAATTTTAACATGTTATGTTATCCGTGCGCTTTTATTAATTCATAATCTCTATCAATATTTTATAGTATAAATTTATTATTATATTCGATGGAGGTTATGAGAACCGCACATATATATTACACTTATACACTTATCGCAAATAAATATTATAATTTCGCTGTTTACTTTAATAAATGTTTGACAAAGTCAACTATAATGGCAAACAAGTCTATCAACTGTTTTTTTTTTCATACTCATTTCTTTTTTTTTTATTTATTTATTTATTTCTTCTTTTTTTTTTTATTTCAGTATAGATAACATTTATTTCACAGGCTTTTTTTCGATACTAATATTTAAAATAAAAAACAAAACTAGACATTTTAGCATAACACGTCTGTATATAGAACAATGTATAATAGCTTCGGCTATTGGACGTGTTTTAATACAAATAAAAAAATAAAACTGCAACAACAAAGTCTATAGAAAAACACCTGCATAAATGGGACCTACACATATTATCAAAATATTGTATCAACAGAAACATATTTTAATATTGTACACCGACACCGACACCCATACATAATCATTCAAAAAAATAAAAATGAAAAAAGTAAATTTAAGTAAAATAAATACCACAATGATAATGAAAAAATGAAAAAAGAAAAAAGAAAAAAGGAAGTTATTATTTAAAATTATATTATTAATTATTTATTCTATGTGCGTTTTGCCCGTTAATTTCGTGTATTATTATTGTTATTATTACTTATAAGATTTCAAATGAGCCTAATTGTGACATTATCGTTAAATATATCTAATTCTCATTTATTGTATTTTGTTGTTGTTGTTGTTGTTGTTGTTGTTGTTGCTGTTGTGTATGATCGCGATTCCGTCGTCGGTTTTGTTGATATGTGTGGTACGTGGTGGTGAATGCTAATCATTGAATAAATAATTTTAATTGCAGTGTGATATCGTAGATGTGAAAACAGGTGTATGGTCACATATTAGTAGGCAACGTACGCGTTTTTGATTTAAGCAGGTTGCCGGTGAACAATTTATTCATTCAAAAAATAAAATAAAACTTATAATTATTTTTAGATTGATGGTGATAATAATTTTTGTCTAAATATTATTTGCAGACGACTAAAGACAGATTAAGACAATTATGAACTAAAAGAATTCTCTTGAGACACTGATTTGTCTCTTGTCGTTTTATTGATAGCTTTGACACATATTAAGATACCACGTACAAGAAAAACAAGAAACGAAAAAAAAAACGATTTAAATTCACTGATCATTGAACTGTAGAAAGTTTAAAAAATATTTCTTATTAAATTATTTTATAAACAAATTGTTTAAAATAAATAATTTATGTTTATATGTAATATGTATCCGCTAAAAGCGATGTAATGTTTTTATCATACTGTTAATTATCTCTCTTGTAAAGGCAACCTGATTTCTCGTGATTTCCAGAAAAAAAATGTCTTATAAGTAAATCATTTGTCGTCTCAGAATTTAGTACTTGGAAGGAAATATACAAAATACAGAATTAAAATAAATAAATTATTCAACTAATTTCCACTACAGAGGTTAAAATCTAAAGAATAGTTTTAATTTTATGTTAACATTAAAATTCTAGCGGGGTCGGTCGTTTAAATTTTAATTTTTATTCAAAACACAATAAAGTAGAAAATCGATTTAAGTTACCAATATATGATACTATTAGAATCAAAATAGAACTATTCCATTTGCGTTGGCAGGCGATTTTGATCCTAATTGTATAGAGCGATATGGTACAAAATCGCTTGTCAACGCAAATGGAATAGTTCTCTTTTGATTCTAATAGTCTCATATGTGATTTTCTGTATTACAAGTTTTTTTTTTTTTTTCAATTTAAAATTGACATTTTATTGTCTCTGTTCTCTGCTTTAATAATTTTACTGCATAAAACCAAATAAAATATCGTCAGTGAATAAATTTGCATTAAATAGTTATATGTCATTAAAGATTATTCACATTATTTTTTTTTCTCGTTCGCTTGCAAATTAATTATAAATTAATTATACAATCAATATTTTTATTCTTCCTATGAAATAACTTGAAAACCCGTATATCGTATTTTAATTTAATTATAATGTATATGGATATGGATACCAAAATGTCTATAGTTTCGTGGAATCACAATATTTTTATTTCGAATAGAAATTTCGTTATTTTCCTACACTTACTCATCTTTAAATAATCAGCAAACCAGAAAAATAAAATCATTTATATTTTGTGTCATGGAATGCAAATACCGGTTGTAATATTGTTGATTTGAGATTTAACGTTTCCATTAACGTTAATTGACAATCAAAAAATCAAAATATCGTTAAAATAATAAATCACATGAAAATAGTAAATTGTAAATAAATGGATAAACAATATATTTGCGGTAAAAATGTTTTTTTTTATATGATTTTAGAAATCATTTTGTGAAATTCCAGAATATTTTATTTAATGAAAATAGTTTTAATAATTTAAATAAAAATGCTTACCTTAAAATAATATTTGGTAATCCTTGATGTCGCTTTTATTTTATCCAGAAAATAAAAATAACAAGATTTTATTTCGGGAGAATTTATTGTTTTTTTGGTTTATTTTATTTTAAATTTGTGATAGAACTGAAGAATTTATTTTTCAAAAAATTATTCTTTAATATAAAAGTTCTTATTCACTCTTTTTTTTATAACGTTTTATGATTTTCTTAATTATAAATTTGTAACTATAATAAATATATAAATAATTAAAAACAAAAAATTATCACAATTTCATGTAATTATGTAACAATTATTTTACTCTTGTTTTTTTCGAATAGTTTTTTATAAATATATATGAACAATTATCAATCAAACGAGAAAAAGTAGCTTAAAGAACTTTGAACTCTATTTACAAAACAAAACAAAAAAAAACACTAACAAAATCCAATTGAATAAATTCGAGTGATTTTGATTCATATTTTGTAGTTAAATTTATACTATTAATACTTAATCAGACACCGTGCGCTTAGTAATATAGCATTTTTATAACGATGATCAGATTATAACGTTGCGAAGAAAAAAAAATGAATCACATTACATATATATGAAAAATATAATAAGCTTCCATTTGTACAACTAAGATTAACACTTTTATATCATAATTTATTAATAATCGAAGCTATAACAAAAACATAATACAAAAATAACATAAAACCAAAGAAATTGCTTGTTAAGTCGAAAAAGAACCAGCAATTATTTCTGATCACTACAGAGGTACATAGACCAAAGCGACTAACCAGCTTGTTAGGTTTATCAATTTACTTGTTTTCTTCAGATTTATATATATATATATTTTTTTATTTTTTATATCAGTTCAACATACCAACGGCAATGACTACTATATGGGTTGATAGAGGTAGTCAATACTAATGACAATGCGTTCAACATCAAAAGAAGAACTGAATGAAACACCTATAATCATATAATGATAGATTTTTCATTTTTTTCTTTTATTTTCAACATAATTATTGTAATATATGAGTGTAAAGAGTTTTTGATTGAATTTGTGCGGTTGATTGTAGCTATAAATTATATAAATAAATATATGATTTTGTCGTTAACAATTAATTTCAACCAACTATCTTCTATGGCATACGCTCTTACTATTGTAATATACACTTCTGGGTCTACGTGAGCTTCTTCACTCAACATTTTAATGGATCATTTGAATATATAACGATAGCAAAATATGTAGAAACTCATTATATATTATTGTAATGATGATTAAAAAAATATTTATGTATATAAATACAAAAAAAAAAGTTTAAAAAAAAATGTTCAGTAATTGCTGAAAGTTTTGAAAATATATAGCTTTGCATTTAACTAATAAACTGAATGAGGATGAATAAAATACGTTTCATAATGTTCATCGACCCCTTATAATAATAATATTTCTGGTTGCTTGTCTTATTATTATTATATCTTATAAAAGGTTATATTTCTTAGTCACAATGACGGTTATCGTTAGTTTGTTTCTATATAGCTTTTATATTTATGCTTAAATATACAAATTACTAAGTACCTCGCTGGCTATCTATCTACGGCCATCGTTATTATATTATGCACTGTATAATAATAATTGTAAGAAAGTTATATCATTGTAATTATATGATACAAAACTAAGTAGGTATATCTTGATAATAATTATAGTAAAAGGCATCGAAATCTCTTTTGAGCTATGCGTTTATAATGCAGCTTAAAGAGGAAGTAATTGGACGCATTTAAGACGTATATAATAATAAAATTATTATAGAATAAGTAAGTATGTATATTAAAAGGAAAATGATCTAAATTTTTGATTAATTGATAAGTAATTTAGTTAATAAATCGCAATTATTATGGTCACGTTTAAGCTTTAATAAAGGCATTACCGACAAACTGAATTGAAATAGGACTTTTTCAATTTCTTGTTATTCATTGTCACCGAATTTTGAGTTATTTGAATATTGACTTGGTAGGTAGCATTTATTTGGACACTAACATAAATAAATACAACTCATATGCCTTTTTGAATGAATTAATAAATAAAAAATATATACTTATATGTATATTCATATGAAAATCTATAATCGATACACATCTACCAGTTATTATTCTTTGAAAAAAGAAAAGAAAAAATTTATAAATTTTAGATGCTGTATTTTATAATAATTTATGAATTTTATTGTCTGAATATCTGAATAACAATCATTATATAATAAAACTTGATAGCCTTGATACTTTATAGGTTCGAAAATACCTAATTTAATAAATAAATCAGTTAATAATACTTATGTAGTTTAGATTATATGAATCGATACAGGTACATATTAATTTTATAAATAAATCCACAGCCCAATATAATCCAAAAAATCGGTAATTTGGTTTCCTGCGGTTACAAAAATCAAATAACATGACAATATAAATTATACATTTAATAGCTAATGAATAAAATTGAAATCAAATACAATACATTTAGTAATATTAAAAAGAAAATTAGATTGTGTATGCCCGGTGGTTAATCTCAACAATTATTCTATTAGAAAAAAAAAAAAAATCTGACCCTTCCATATTTTTGACATATTATTTAGAAATTGACATTTACTAATTGTTATTATAGTTTATGTCTAATTTTTATATTTTGTTTGATACACAAATTTCCCATGCAGATGTATGTAAACTATTGAATACTCACATTTCCTTTTATTATTTTTTTTTTAAATGCATAAATTTGCAACATACAGAAGAAAAAAAATCGAGACAAAATGAAATGTGCAACCATGTGAATTAAATTGTGTCCTGTCTGAGATTGCTATTATTAAAGCAATCAGCTGTAAAGCCTTAATAATCTTTATATGCTCGAATAAAAGAAATTGTTTGTATTGTAAAACTAAATCGAAAATACACCTTGTAAACCTACAACACAATACAATAAAAATGAAACATATTTTATTGCGTAGGAAATAAGGAATAAATATCAGAGAAAGGAAAAAAACAATTCTTTTACACACATTTAAGTTATCAAATGTTGTAAACGTATGCGTAACCTTCAAATTTTATTATCTTTATTATTTATATTTCACCCTACTCGTCAACCAGCCAGCCAGCCAGCCCACCTAACTAATGCCGATATGATAAAGAAAAATCCCAACCACCCATCAACAATATACGATGAACCCCTTTTTGACAACATTTTTATAAACATGATTCATCATTGCATCTATATAGCAAGAGACATATAGATATAGGTCTAACTTGAATAACTTGAATCCAAATTGATTAGATGGAGTTCATGTAGCCACTGTAACTATTTATGTCTATGCGTTTCATGGTGTATGGCGTATATATGTTGAGTCTACATGGAGAATATATATATATATATATATATATATATATATAGGTATATAACTACTTATACTAAAAGAAAAAACAAAACAGAGAAACGAGAAAATCAAAATAAGGAAGAAAAAATATATAACAAGCGTCCTACTGAGAAGGGTTGGGATGATGATGAAATTGTAAACACGCGGGATTTTTTTTTTTTTTTAACAATCTGGTGGTGTTAAGAAAAATGGTCTTTTGGTAAGATAATATTCTGAATACCGATAAAATGAAATAGTATAATTTGCCCATTTTTCATATACCCACAACAGTATTAATAAATGAATATGACCATGACCGTGAAGTGATACTTACTACCTATAACTACCACTATACTAACTTCATAAAATAATAAGACCGACGCGCGCTGAAAAGTGTACCATATTCACACAGTTGGTGGTTTCTTTTCTCTACAACGTAATAATTTCTTCTTACAAGCTTGTGATCAGGTTGGGTGTGGGTTCGAGGCCTTTTTTTTTATAATGTTAATCTTTGATATATTATTTTATTAGATTTTGGGGTGAGAAATAGCTTTTTCGCAGGTAAATACATTTAGTAGGTACCTTTCTACCTAAGTAAATGACAGCAAAAAGTAAGTAAAAAAAATGTGAAACAATTGAGTTATCGTAATCGAAAATGTTTCACAAATCACTGAACTCATATCAAAATAAAAAAAAATGGATTGATTAGATTTCGATTATTATTTAAGAAAATATTATTAAAATTGTTTATTGTTGCGCAACAAAAATAAAAAAACAAAATTGTTACATATAGTTATTACGCGATTGATTATTTTAAATTGTCAAAATGACACGAAATTTATAATAATTTTTTTTTTTTATAATTATAATAACGAAAAAATATATAAACTAAAAACAAAATATTTATTAGAGCACTGTGTATATAGAAATCCTTGAAAAAGCCACTATTGATTTTCAAATATATTTTACAGCTCCACTGCAAGCACAGAAGAAAAGTAAAATAAATAAAAAAATAAAATAATAAAAACTTCAGCCAGGCACAAAACACTCGAGGGAAAAATGCATTTAAATTTTAAACTACTTATTAAAACACAATCACATCGGAAACTATTTATTTTCAATAATTATTTTATTACACTTAATTATCAATTTCTTGGTCCTTCTCTTATTCTACGTTATAAAATACTAAAAGTTTTAATCTTTATAAGTAAGTATATTAATTAATTTTACCCGTTTTTTTTTAGAACGTTCTCAAAAATAATCAGCGCTTTAAATGATTTTAATTTAATTTATTACTGCTGCCAAAGTATTATATTAGTTTCAACTGTTCACATTGAACGCGTAATACCTACTAACTGAAATTTCATGTACAAAATAAATTTCTATAGAATCAGAGAAAAAGAGTATGATGAAAGATATTGAGTATGAGCAATTCTATGAATGTACTGCTATGTTGCGTATTAGGCAATTTCAGATGGCATGATTGCTATCGCGTGTAAAATGTGAATATATAATCTATATTAATTTGACGTAAGGTATAGAGCGCGGATAGAGACAAATTTAATGCATAGGCTTTTTAATTTGTTTTTCATATGATTTTCGTTTTATTTATATTAATTAATTTGATTGCTTTTTATTTTTATATGACTCTAAGCAATCATTTTATTTTTCTTAACAATAAATAAAAACATAGTTTAAATGCTAATTAACTTAAATTAATGTTAAAAATTTATTTCGGGAAATATATGATGAAAATTTTTGGGAAATGCAAAAACTAGTGAAAACTTACTTAGGAAATTGAAGTCTGGAAATCGATTGGTGCTATTCCCATATGTCTTAAATTAACCATTATAAGTTAATTCTAATATCAATGGAATCTTTTCCATCTAAATGAATGATATTTTCAGCCCGACCAACAATTATACCTCTGGACAATTTTATCTTGCACAATACACAAATTACTTTTAAATCTCCCACATCTTCGAAATAATCCCATATTTTACTTTTCTTCTTAGTTTGATTTCTACATATTAATTAAATGAACAATATTCAATAATCGTCAATAATATAATACAAACCAAATATGACTGATTTAGGCATCATAATAAAATATTTTAGCGCCAAATGGTAAATGTCAAAGTAGTCAAGTGAAGTTGTATATGTTTTACGTTTCTGTTTTAATGAATATGTTGTCAAATCCGAATATTCGACGAATCTTTTCGGTTTTCAGAAGATTCGTGGCAGCTCTAAAATTTACACCGTAAAACTCTGTAGTAATGAAAATCGGGTATAAATGATGAGTTTTACTTGTATTTTATGCAGAAATGGTTTTTTAAACATGAGAAATATGTCTGTAATCCTTAAAAATAGGTCCCGGAGTACACACATTTTTTTTATCTTAACTATAAAGGAGAAAACCATTCGTAATTAAATTTTTATGCGATTAAGATGACATTCAAAATATTTTACATACCCAAAATTAGAATAAAAACGTGAAACAGTCGCAATATTCATGCATTGCGGACGTCTATCAAGCTCACTCGAAATTGCCTATTATCGTTGAATTATTTTAAGAGCGGATATAAATAAGAGAGGATGAAATCAGAATTGATGTAATAGAATTAATATATCCTATTTTATAGTTAAAGTTCAAATGTTTAAATAATATAAAATAAAAGTAATTATTGAGACTCCAGCCTAATTTAATGTTTAATTAAAACTAATATTAATTATAAAAAATATATATCAATTCTTAATATCCAATAAATCGGTTAAATTTTATCGCATGCGATATTTTAAAAACTTTAATACATATAGTTTTAAGTATGATTCGATATAAGTATTTATGCATTATTCTCTGGAGCCTTAAAGTTACCTGTTATTCTATTTTTCACTTGACGGCGGTTTCTGAAACTTTTTTTATATACATTTTTTTTTTCATATGTTATTTTAAAAATATTACTTTTTAAAAAATTGATTAGGGTATCAATCAATTGGACAACATATCAAGAAAAAGTTTTTGCATTATCTTAAAAATTGCATGTTTTACGCATTCTCCTCATATTTCTTCTTTTGTTATCCATTTGTAAGGAATGGAAAATTTTATAACAATGTTTTATTATAAATGACATATGATATCAGAAAAAATTGGTATATTCAACATCTTTTGTATCAATTCAAGTAAAAAAAAAAAAAAGAAGCAAAGCATTGTGAAAAACAGAAATTATTACCAGAAAGAAATAAGGAAGTAATAATAAAAAACGTAAGAAACAGAACTAAAATAACTACTTAAAGAACGTCCAGATGATAGCAGAAAATGATGATGGGTTTACTTCAGTCACATGGTATGTTCTGAAAAGAAGTAACTGTACATTACTGATTTAGTTCAGAACATCAGTACTGATATTTATTTCTTTACTTATACGGTTCAGATAGAGTTAGGTTTTTACGAAATTAGCTTTTTCAGTACAGCTAGAGTGCGGATGAGTTTCGAGTTCGGCCGCGAGTTCAGATATACGGCATATGTTTTACAATAAAAAATAAAAAATAGATAAATAATAAAAATTACACACGAATGTTGAACAACGTTGAAAATAAATTTAAAAGTGAAAAAAGATTCTATTACTCCAAAAATACAGCGGAAAAAACCACGCTGTCTCTTAGGCGGTTATCCCACATTAGTTCGTATCGTATAACTTATTATCACACCGTGATAATAGATATGAATATGAGTGAGATGCAACAGCGACCATATCAGTCACCCTCATATCTATTATCACGGTTAGAACATAAGTTAGACGATACGAACTAATGTGGGATAACCGCCTTAGCCGACTTAAAATACTATTTCTCCAAAACACCGCCAATAAACCCCGCGCTGTATGCAATTCTTATTTTGATAATCGAAGTAGGGTAATTTTTTCAAACTTAAAAAAGATACTATTTTAATCAAAATCGAGGTAGGGCAATTCTCTGAAACTTAAACTACTTACCTACTATATAGAGAAAAATATTTTTGTCAAATCTTCCCGTTTGCACTTATGAGAACGGCCCTGTGTAGGGCACAAGTTCAAATATATAGCATTTCTTTTTCTACTACCTTAGAAATACTTACGTTTATAACTTTATAAATAGCAGGCAATTTCTGCAGAATATATCTTTTATCGAAATGGATGTTTGCAATCAAGTTTAATATTTTGTCTTATTGGCATTTATATCTTTTCATAGATTATTCACCAGAACTAAATGTTATAATCATGACGGGTGGAAGAATGTTAAACCTCTTAACTAATCAGACGAATAGAAATAAAACGCGTATACGAATGTTAAATTAATATTAACCATTCTTAATATCATTAACTGATATTCACATAATAATTCTTAACATATTTCAGTATCTACGTTTTCATATGGGCGCTAAAACAAGTTCAAATTTTCTGTTCCACAATAGATGTCGCATTCAAAAATATTAATCACACGCAGGGAGTCGGAACTTTCATTATTTCGTTCCGGTTCCAGTTCCAGTTCCTAAAGCTCAGAAAAATATCGTTCCGGG
>JAABKK020012872.1:0-21887 GCA_011634745.2 Catotricha subobsoleta
TGTACCCGTTGAAGGGTCTTTGAGATCAGTTATTGCTTCAACCATATCTAAGGCCATATCACAGACTTTCTCAGCATGATTAAGGTCCTTTTCTGGTGCGCCAGAAACCACCATATAAGCATCACCTATTGTTTCGACCTACACAATTAAACATTATGCAAACTACTTGAAAAATCAATTTATGTATTGAATCTACCTTATACACATTATTTCTTTCTGTTAGAGTATCAAAAATGGAATACATTCCATTCAACATAGAAACCACTTCCATTGGAGTTATTCGACTACATATTTCTGTAAATGTTACAACGTCCGAAAATAATATTGAAACACTATCAAACATCTAAAACAAAAAAATATCCAAAAATTTAAGCTAATATACAGAACAGAAATTAAACAATTTACCTCACAAGTATCTATTGGATTTTCGCCTCTGCGTAACCGATCCGCTACCTGTTTCGGTATCATTTGATACAATAATTCATCAGTACGTCGCATTTCTTCATCTAACTTTCGCATTGATTCCTCCAGTTTTTTAGATTTTTGTTGTTCTTGATCTAAAGCTAATTTCAATTCAACCGATTGTTGAGTACCAGCTAACATTAAATCCCTTAAAGTTGCAATAATTAGAATTATATGAAATACGCTATTATAAAATGGCCGTACGCTAA
Organism: Catotricha subobsoleta; assembly: GCA_011634745.2. NCBI lineage: Eukaryota > Metazoa > Arthropoda > Insecta > Diptera > Cecidomyiidae > Catotricha > Catotricha subobsoleta. The sequence goes on from JAABKK020012872.1 coordinate 672, forward strand.
AATAAAAGAGATTATTTCACCTGCTAAAATCATGCATTGACAAATCATTTATGTATAATCCAGTATTAATAAGTGATGTTAATTCTGGCATTACCGGTGTACCCAAAAACATAATCATTTTCCAATTATCCATATATATCATTTGCCCTAAAAAAAATTATTTATTGCACTTAAATCCGTTTAGCAAATATTTTGAGACAAACCTTTTAATCGTAAATTCTTATCATCATCATTATCCTGTTCGTTTGATAAAAATTCCTTTCGATTATTGTTATCAAGTCTTTCTGGCACAGGTTCAACAGTTACCAATTCAAAAATATTATTCGTTCTATTTAAAATCTGAATGAAAAGTTTGAAATTAAAATTTATTGTTTTTCACTAGTTTAGAAATTACATATTTATAAAAAATTTAATTAAATAAATGATTGAAACGTTTTCGATTTGACAACAATAGAAAACAGTTTATTACATTAAACGGTTAACTATATTAGAATAATGTTCAAAAACTATATGCATATCTCATCTCCTATATGAATGTGACATATATATTATTACTGAATGTACTTAACTTTTACGATACATTTCTATATGGGAAACCCATTTACAAAGCACGATAAATTATTTTCCAATTTTTATTGTTGTGGCTATTATTCAATATTAAATGTTGGTGTTTATATTAGGAAAGTACATTTCAATATCAACAAGCATTCAAACAAAATTGATTTTAAAACATAGTATAATTGATTTAAAATTGAATTTTTGTAATAATATAAAATTAATGAAATTTTAGTTCATGCGACTTCAACATTTTTTTCTTTTTTCAATCAATTATTAATTTTTCTTTTATTATCTTACCGTTTGAAATTTAAATGCAATTAATGGACGAACCAGATCAAACCAATTTGTAATTTTTTTGCCAATAAGTTCTGGTAATATAACCAATAATGAATTTCCAATACTTCGAACAATCATATCAGACCTATTGAAAATTAATGAAATATTTATTGATTTTAGTTAATTGGTTGCTGTGCTTATACACAGGATGTTTCAGTTAAAATTCTTACAGACTATATTTCTTTACATAAAATAGATACGATTACGAATTTTATGGGAAAGAGATGTAGATAACAATATATTAAAAAAATTCTATAATTTATCTAGATATAGTCTAATATTTCATATCATTAATTTTTTAAATTAGACCATATTGTTTTGAGCATATGCTGCAATTAGTTATGACATTAAAAAGAAATTGATCTAATTTAAAAACATAATAGCATAGATATTAGTACATATTTAGACGACTTTTAGACCATTTCAAACGCGTTATTTGTTCATAGTCCTCTGCAACTTTCTCGTATACTTCGAAACATAGAGCTATAGGTTTTTGACTGAAACACCCTGTATGGTGTATATATCAATTAAAAACAATATTAAACATACCCAAAAACTACACAAAATGGAAATATTTCAAAAAGTACTGACGCACTAATTGGTAAATGTTTTTCCTGCAATGAAATTTGATATATTAAATATAGAGTTAATAGAGTAATAGAGTAGTTAAAAATATTAATATGTAATAATAATAATAATAATATTGAGAATATTTAAAGTCAGATCGATTCCTGTAATTGCTATCGTAAAACTGTAATCGATACTATTTATACCAGCCTTAAAACCTTTATTTAAAATCTAATCCTAATGTCAGTCTAATCGACAGTGCAAGATTATTAAATATTTAGTCTAAGCTTTTCAATCATTTTTTTTCTCAGTGGTTTGTTTTTGATATACAAAATACAGTATTTAAATTGCAATGAATTACAATAAATGAAATGAATTGAAAGCAATGAATGTAATAATAATAATGTAAAATAAAATATAAGTAACTCTGAAAAGATAAATAAATAAAAATATTTTTTTTTATATAAACTTTCTATACGAACGGTTAGCATAATCTTAATTTAAATCATATTAATATATGTTATTTAAGTTCACCAACCTCTCTAGTCATTGCTAGCGATGCTAATGTGAAAGCTCTATTATCAAATGTAAGTTGAAATGTTACATGAACAGTATCAAATAAAATTTCTTCTCTGATTAATTCAATATGCATATCTTTATGATAAAAATGTCGTGCTACCTATTTTATGGATTTAATTAACATGTTTTTGTCAAAAATTAACAACAGAAATTTAAATTAATTTATTAAAAAGTGAAAAATGGTTTGTTTACCTCTCTAATTTGTCCCATGGTGTAATAAACGAAACCTCGACGCTTAGATCGATAATGTAATGTTAAACCTTGTTTTGTTTCATTTTCACATATAAATGATGGTGCTTTCATTCGTGGATATGAAAATTTAAGATATTCATGCAAATTATCAAGACCATTTAGAAAGTCTCTCATATGTCGTCCCAACACTGATAGCACACGATCGTATCCATATTGACTAACGAAACTCACAAAACATACACCCATTTGATCCATAAATTCATTCTCGGGTACACCCAGAATCTACATAAATAATAATTTTTGAAATAAATTTGATTAATGTTTCTGCAAGAATGGCCAACGGAGAATATTATAAATCTCTTTTTATTCAGATAAATGAAAATAAATTACTTGTTGTGCTTTTTTCGCCAATTTATTAAGCAGATTTTCCGGATACACTTGATGAACGCTAAATGATGGGGAGTCGATACCAGCCTGCCGTCGTATATCTTCCCATTTGTCTTCTCCATAATTCACTTTTATATATTCGGCTAAATTTTCAAGAAGCAAACCGTACATAATTTATTTGGTGACTATGCTTTTGGCCTGTAATTACGTTACACATAAAAATTAACACTGATTTTAATGTACGGAGAAATAAGATTTAATGGTATATTTCGTTCATCCCAAATTTAAGAAAGTGTAAGTAACTGTAAGTAATTGTTATATATGCTTTTGTATCTGCTTACTGTCCAATTAAAGTATTTATTAAAAAGAAAAAAGAGTTATAATGTACTCTGTTGATAAATAAAAAATTGAATTATTTATTTATTATGATACAAAGCTTCATAATGAAAGTAATTTATTATCAAATATAATAAAAAACTAATATAAAGAAAATTAAACATTACATTACTCAATTTATTAACTAAATACAAAACTATTAAATGAAAATTAATTTAATTCATATGTAATTGGTAGAATTGAACCATGGGATAGGAAATATTATATTTATGTCAGTTCGGTTGTATGGAACACTAGTAATATAAAAAAAAGATTTTCACTTTATTTTATTATATTGTAAATAAATAAAGGTCAACCGATGCCAAGGGTTATAATAAAAAGTCAACTGAACATTTATTTACTTTTATGTATTGTAAAATGAAAGCTTTATTTCCAAAAAGTCGATTTTCTAGAACAAAGGTTAATCACCACTCTATGACGTGAAAATCATGAGATATTAATGGGATTATATTTAACATAGTTTTCTCATCAGGTGGTTAAAGACCAGGGATGCGTAGCCCATAATTTTTTTAGGGGTTCGGTTCTTATCAAATAAAATTAGGGGTTAGGTTCTAGGGATTCGGTTCTTGTGAAAAAAGGGGTTCGGTTCGGTTCTGAAGTCAAAAAAATTGAAAAAAAAACAGAGGTTCTTGAGATTGCGTTCTGTAAAAAAGTAAAGTAAAGTACAATTTGTTTGTCAAATCCCTAAAAAAGGGAAAAATAAAGTAGGATTTTACAGAAATACATAATAGCGACATAAATTGAAAAGAGGTTCGGTTTTAAAAAATTAAAAGGTGGATTCGGTTCTGAACTCAAAAAAGCAAAGGTTCGGTACGGTTCGGTGCGGTCCGCTTCCCTGTAAAGACTTTAAAATAAAAAAAAAAAAATTAAAACATCTAATATTGAGTAAAGGGATAAGTGTGGTATGTACTTTTAAATATTTTACCAAAGTGAAATGAAATAGAATGTTCTTATTGCGATAAGATAGAAAAACCGTATTTGAAATGAGAAAATTCCAAAAAAAAAAAAAAAATTGAAAAAAGTAATATGATTAATGATTATGATTAATACTGAACTGAATGTAATAACTCAATTTACTTACTTGAAAATAATTCTAAATTGTTACATTCATTTCTTTAAAACGGTTGTAATTAATCTGCGATATTCCCAAAGTTATATCATTCTGAAAATAAAAAAATTAAATGCTTTATTATTTATGAATTTCGTGAAAGTAGCATATAGGTATGAAATAAGCGCAAATAAATAAAAAAAATATTAATTAACATTTTAATGATTATCTTAAATGCCTTAATTTCATAAAAAAAAAAAAAATAAGTTGTTATGATAATTCATTTTAAGAAGTATTATTGTTACACATGGCTGATTTGTTATTTTTATTAATTTATTTATACTTGTTATTGCTTTTATTTTATGAGTACATTGAATTTTCTTTCTTTTTTTGATGATGTGTATTGTGTATTTATAAAAAAAAAAAAAGGTTTTTGATGTCATAACTCTGATGAGGCTTCAATTGCATGGCGAAATCTCGATTTTTCAAAAATAAAAGGAAAGAACGGATAATTACAAAATAAGCTTAAAATTGTTTTATTGCTGCTGAACCAGATAAATTCCCCAATAATAAAAAAAAAATGATATTACGCATTTATTGTGAGGAAATATGGTTGAATTATCGTCTTGCAGCTTATTATTTAATTTAAATTCTTTTCTAAAGCTATGTTTTTTTCTGAAAATTTAATAACAAAAATAAAAGAATTTGTAAACATTTTTTCAACTTATTTAGCAGTTACTACTGCAAAAATTTAAATAAGCCCATTAAAAAAAAAAAAAACTAAAAATTTCTTATGAATTTTCACAATCTCAATTGCGTTGCTTTTCTGAAACATTATCTACCATGGAGATGCCCAAGGATATTTAGATTAATATATAAGTCTGCCACAAGTTAAAACCAAATCGCTCAGCAGCTCATTTATACATTCGGATAATTTCTATTTTGATTGTCTTAAGCATTGTAATAAATATTAAGATTTATAATACTGATAAAAAAGGTGAATATTTTTATATTAATATAGCAAATAAGCTATTACTTAAGATTTCAAAATAGAGATACGCAAATGCTTCATCCATTTTTTTTAAACTCTATTCTTCAATTTGAGACAAAAACCAATTCAGAAATAAAAGTTTACTATGTGTAGTACCTATGAATGAATAAAATGAAATTTCAATTTCAGCAGTTTTACAAAGCTATCGTTAAGTGCTATGCTTTTAAAAAAAAAAAACGTGGGTGTAAATAAAGCTCTAAACTAAAACCTACTCTAAATATTATCAACATAGCACTCACCAATTATATCCATAATATTAATAGCACTCAACAGTCTATTACTTAACTATACGTAAAGGCATTTTATATCGAAATTGATGTATTTGCAGTTTGTCAATATGAAGTTTAATTGATAATTTATCAAAATCATTAAGTATTTAATGGTTCATTGAATTCATTTTTTAATATTAAAAAAAAAAAAGTAATTGAAAATATACGGACATTAAATAGTAGTAGGGTGAGTTCTATAAGTTAATTCAAAGATTATTTTTCGGTATTGCGTATGTATATTGTGGAAGTTTATATTCTCTAGTTATATCAAAAGGTAGCCTTCTTATAAACCATGACATATACATTCTTAGATGGTGATAATGATAATAGCACACATTATAGTAGAATAGAATTGGTTATAATAGAAACAGAAGCCAATAATGTGAAAACATTTGGAGCTAAAGAAGAGAAAAAAAAATGTTGATATAAAATTCTATGAGCCCAATTGTGCGTTTCTTCGAAGCGGTAATAATTAAACTAAATTGGTATAATCTTATATAACGAGTCTTAGTATGAGATCAGGGTCTTTTTTTTTATTCCGAAAGGAGAATTGTATATAAAAATTCTGAAAAAAAATAAATAATTTCTTTAAGTAGATAGATATTGTTTAGATTACTCCAACAATCAAATAAGGCTCATACCAAATAGTCATCTAATATTTAAAAAAATGGTTCAATACCATAGTATACTAAAAACAATTAAATGTGACTTGAAAAGCACGTTGATAAGATATTTATATATATATTGTATTGTAAGTACCTATATATAATATATGTGCATAATATTTCAGTTGATAATATACTAAATAGATATTTGAAATATTATTTTCTAAACATTTATAATGTCGTTGCAAACGTGACAATAGCTGCTATCGAAAAAACAAAACCACGTTTTAAACTATGTGTTTATGATTTACTTTAATAAAATCTATGATTATTATATGTATATTGATTATTTTATCAATTCTGAAGACTTACATGAAAAAAAAGTTATAAGTTGTAATATTGGCAAAGATAACATCGGAATAAAAAATTAAAGGCAGTATCAATTATACGCTACCACCAAAAAAAAAAAAAAAAGTTGTTCTACTTGTTGAAAGTTAAAAAAGATATTATTTTTATCCCGGCCTCATTTGGTAAATTTACTAAGGGACGGCACTGAGCAAAGATACATATTTTATGATCATTAAATGTTTGCATAGAAACAAATCCAAAAAGAAAATTGTGTGTTTTTTCATATCAAACATTTCTAACTTCAATCTTGTATTGCGTATTATATAACTTTTTAAAAAAATATATCTTAGTATTCATTAAATATGATTGTCATAATTATGTTTCTTTCCATAACACATTACACCAACTTGTGTGCAACTAATTTAAATTTTCAAATAAGGCAAAGAAATGGATATTCTGGTAACGTGTAGATGTTATACATATTGCGAAACACCTTTCACTTATAATAACGTGCAAGTTAATTATCTACCACAACCACACATATTCATCTTTAATCTTATTAAAAGTTTATATTTGTAGCACAATCTCAATTAATGACGTGTGTAACAATTTCTTAATTTAGCTCTGCGTTGATAATAATATGAAGAAGAATATTATTTTGAACAATCATATAGTAGTCGACATTTAATATATAAATTCTAATTAATTTTTGAGATTGTCAAGCAAACATATGGAATAAAATATAAAAGAGCATAGAAAGAATACGTCTGGTAAAATTAGTCTATATTATTCGCATATTATAATAGTTTATACCAAATACAGTAAATGAAATAATAAGCATAATATTTATTCACAAAAGATATTTCATACAATTTTCTATTATAATTCTATGTATGTCTAAATGCGGTTCTACATATTATAATATAAACTAGGGTTGAACCGATAATTCGAATAAATTGAATTTCGAATGTATTATTCGAGTTTTCACTTCCCAAAATCATAGCGTACTAGGCTTAAAGCTACAATATTTTGTTAGATAAATTAATAAATCACGTATATAAAAATTCATTTTATTAATTTCAACGTCTATATGAATTTATACGAATATTATGAATTGTTGTAATAATATGAATATTATTACGATTCAGTATAACATATGATATGAGGGACAGCCCATGGAAATGTAACGGTAATTAGCAATTTTTTAGTAACAATTTGGCCTAATACATCTGAGATATATATACGAGTATTTTGCAAGTTAGGAGAGGACTCTTAGGGATTGCTCAAATTTGAACCTTTGATGTGCGTTGAACCAGACTTTTACTGAAAACCTTTTAATTATCGTTAATATTCCTAAAGAATATTCGAATATTGATTTTATCGAATAATTCTAGCCCTACTCCAGATTTTTTTTTTAACATATTGTCTTCTATAGCGTGACAAATAGAATAAACAAAAGGAAATATTTCGTTAAGTTTACTATATTTCCATTTTTATGATATATTCGTATTTATACTTAGAACATGTACGAAGTTAACTTGCTAACTGTCTATTATCTTCAAAATAAACTGTATTATGTTTCTGGTACTGAACAGGTGAGATTCAAATAATTCAAATTGATTTTATGAATAATGAATTCTTTCCCCTAAACTTCATCGCAACTCAAACTCTTGCGTATAAGAAGATTCTTGGTTAAATTGATAAACATTAATCGTTGCTTTAATTTTAATCATATTTTCCTTTTCGGCATTCATTAAATGATTTTTATCAGCAATATACTTATTTTCATTCTAGATCTAGATTGTTCTTTCATTATCTTTCGGAAATTTGGCGAACAAAAAAGGAAGAAACCAGTTTCCCGCAAATCACATTTAATTCCTGTTTATTACATAACAATCTTTCCCTTACAAACAAGGACAGGGATTTAGGTTTACTTTCTATGTAACAGCATAGAAATAAAAATAAAATATTACTATAGTCACATACAATTTCTGTTTCATTGTATCAGGACAAATATCGTATATACTTAAATATAATGATAGCTAGCAAGAGTGTACTTAGAATTTAGACATAGATTACACCTTATACTATTATTACTATATGTGAGTAATATGCCTACAATTGTGATATAATGTTTAAACGTTGTACTTGAATGAATATATACCAACATATATCTATAGATATTTTCATGAAAACGATGGAATTGACCTAAATATTCCTGGCAATAATTCAATTGCGAAATAATTTTCACTTTATATGTAGTTGCATCACATTATGCTCTACTGTGCACAGGTAAAATGGAAATGTTAATATTTATGGCTAATTCAAAATTTATATAGAATATTTTTCTGTAGGCACCAAAACTTTTCCTATTACAAACGATTAAACGACAATTTTTTTTAGTACTGTGAACGCGAAATGTTATTAATAAAAAATATATAAATTTCTAGTTAATTGGTTGATAGGTATGTGATAAGTACAAGAGATATTATTTCTATAGATTTTAATTTTTTGATTCGGAGCATTAGTGCTTTCCTAACTTGCGGCTCAACAATAATCGACATTCTATACCATTTAATAAATGTGTAGGATAGATGAAAATAATTTTGATTTTGCTTGTGCAAAATACAGATACAGAAAAAAATGATTTCCTTTTTTTAATATAAATCAACGCAAAAAATGTTCAACGTTTTCTTAAAAAAAAAAAAATGAAATGAATTATTTATTTCAGTATGAAATATTCTTTTAGATAAATTTATTTTGAAAACCTTGGAGAAGAATAAAAAAAAATTAATAGTAAAGTGAGAAACATAAATTACCAATATTGAGAATGGCTTTATAATAATAAAATATTTATATGTCAAACGCACTTCATACAATTACACCATTCAATAGGTATTTCATATTTAATCTTAAATTTTAATTTTATTTCATTGCAATAAATAATGAAATAAGTAAAATTCAATGAATATTTAATGTATTATGTTATTTCATATTTGCTTTTAATAGAATAAATTTTCTCAATAACATCAATTTATTAAACACATTATTTGATTGGCAAATAATTTTATTCTGTATTACCGTACTAGGAATAACATATTGTATTGGATTTTCAAGAGACTAGCAATATGCTGTATTAATTCTAATATAATTTTTTTTTTTGTATACTTATATAATGTAAGCGCCAATATAATGTAAAGTTAGAAATGAATACTTCCAACTACTACAATACACATTTTTTTTCTTAAAATTTCATATTATTTCTAAAAACAAAATATAATCAAAATAATATTATTTTTTTTTAAAACATTCTTGGTCTTTCATCTTTTCTTGTGTGTGGAACGTGCTCATTTTTCTTTTTGTTTAATTCACAGCAAATAATCAAGAAAATTTTAAATATAACATTTTCAATCAATAGATTTTAATTAAGGTATTTTATCACTGGGGTGACAGTAAGAAGGGAGATTATTTTCTTTTAATACCCATCGCAATTGCCATCATTTTTCCTAGAGACTGAAATATAATTTATTATAGAAATCGAAAACATACAAACGACGAATACAGAAAATGCGGGTATTCAAATTATGATGAATATTTACGAAAAAAAAAGAAAAAGAAAATAGATTAGAACTAAAGAAATTCATTAGAACTATGTTCGCCACATCAATGATAATAACATATATACTTCCAACTAGAATTAAATTATCTGCTCAATGTTAATAGTCCTTCAACGAGAGCTTAGCAACAATATGTTTTCAATATTTTTCATTAATTTTTCCAATAATAAATAAAGGAAAACTATAAAGATGTTAATATCCATACATATCTGAAAAACAATAATTAAATGTCAAATTCATATACACTAAACATTTGACAAAATGATAAGTTATGTAGATACCAAAATTTAACGCCTAAAGAAAAGGATTCAACCAAATAAATTTTGTTTCTAAAATATACCTACGGCAATGAAGATTAATATGCTCTCTGTTGAAAATTAATTCAACCGGAAAATACATCACGCAAACAAAATCCAACTGTATATGGTTAAATTTTAAATGCTGTAAGAAATATATTGATTTCTCTTTAAAAAGAAAAGAAAAGCTTATACCAAAAGAATAAGAAGTAAAAATTGGGCTCATCTATTTCCAGTATATGCACTTGAAAGCTTTCTTTAATCTTTGAACATACAAAACCCTAGATACGGAACATATAAAACTGTGCTCAATTTCACCACGCATGTAATAAAACTTACATAAAATATAAAACATCATAATGTAATAATATTCGCATCAATAACATATTATTTATATATATATATAAGATTGTTACTTAAATAGCTACATATACTTCAATATGAATCTAATATAAAATATGTGGCGCGTCTTTCGAACGAACATATTTGTGTATACAATTTCGTCAAAAAAAACGACAAAAAAAATCGTTTAAGCAATAAACAATAATAACACAACACAATAAAGCACAGCACATCCGAATACACTTAAGCTTTATAGGATTTTTTTTTTGTTTCATTTGAGGGAGAAAAAAAATATTAAAAGCAGCGACAATGAAATTTTCTAAAGAGCGGTTTATTCATTCGAATTCGCTTTCGCAACTTAATAAATTAGATTCATTTTTTGATGTGGAACTTAGTCAAAACCATAAGTGATATGAATAAAGTTATGCTTTATATACCTGCTTCGAGATTTTATACACATTTTTTTTATAAAGTTGGTAAAAAGAAGTGAACAATAGAGATGATGATGACATATTGCAATTTTATTAACTATGTTCGGTATGAATGGTTTTTGTTGTTATATAAATATTAGCACCATAATTTATAAACCTACGAACTTTCTTAAGTGTGTGTGTGTTAGTATAAATTGAAACTAACATGATGTTGTACATATATTATTAGCCTTTTCAATGTAACATCCACAATTTTTGATGTAACACGTATGGATTATATGTTTTAGTTATTTTTATAATGTTAATGTAATGAAAATTTAATCAATGTATTTCGTACAAAAATACCCTCGAAAATACTGAACCAGCAATAAATAAAATGAAAAGAAATAAAAAAAAAATTCAATTTGCAAATTGATAAGTCAAGCTTGAACTTTGATCATTGACTTTACACCTTTTTTTTATTATTTATTTTGACTGATATGTGAAGGAAAATTATACCTTTACATTGAATGAAGATTGATTGTTTCATTTATCAATTGACAGCAAGTTTATGACTTTTTACATTTTCATTTATTATTTTTAGAATAAAAATTTACAATATGTATGTAAAAATAGAAATTCTGTTGTTAACAAATAAATATCAGCATTTTATCCATTAGGTATATCGTATATATATCTATTTAATAAATGAGTAAAGAACTCAGATACACATAATAGTATCTACTTAATGATAAATATTTTAAGCTGTTATTGTTTATGCTGTTTGAGATTTTAAGTTCCGTATTATAGCGCTAATGAGGTTTTGAATTAAATTAATTAGGAATCTTTTCTATTGAACTTATTGAAAGCTATCCCAAAACTCCAAATACAATACCGTAAGACGATTTCAATTCTTAAGTATGATTATATACAAAACTATTTTGAGAAAAAGAAACCACTTTGTTTATAAATGGAAATGGATAGCTTTAATTTTAGGTAGAACGTAGATTTTTGTGCTGTTGTGGTATAAAGTGAAGTATTAGGTTTTAGGTTTTACAGATGCTAAAAGCGTATTTTATTTCTATTATGTAATTCGGCAGAAAAGCCAACGTACATATTGAAATTGAAATAAGATAAATATTGGATGTTTTATGTTTTAAGAAGATTTGGTAAGTTTATAATTTATAAAAAAATTGGTATCAGATATATGGGTCTAGACATTTCGTGCAAATTACTTTGGATTTTGGTTACTCCTAATTTACAATAAATTCATGAAAATTTGTTGTGACTGACATGCAAAATTAGATACTATAAACAATCAATGACGAGAACATATTTTCAAAGCACTTTTTTTAATTCATTATACTACGCGAGTATAACATATAAAATGTTAAGAAAAAAAGAGAATGTAACAATTAAAGCTCTCCACTTTTTTTCTTTCTTTTAATATATATTAAATATGGTTTTTAACAATTGTTGGAAAATTGAATCAAACGAAATGGTATAAAAATGGTATAAATCATGGTCTAATATTTTTGTTTATTTAAATTATTCCTAAAATGTAATGAATTTTAAACGCTCTTTACTCATATTGGTACTAAGCAAAAGTTAAATTATGTACAGATTCTGAAGTTACCCACACGCTTTAAACGAAAAAAAAGAAATGAAAAAACGGGAAAAATATCAATAAACATATTCGACAAGGCTATGGATATTAACCAATACTAAAAATTTGGTATTATAATTCAAAAGTTATACAGTTTCAATAGGTTAGAGTTCCTAGGATATACATGAAAATAAATTAAAAGCATATATTTTCAACTTTGAACCGGTATAACTTTTGGCACAATTGATGTATTATATTGTGGGTGTATGTGTCTCCTATGTAATGAATTTCTTAAGATCATTTATTTCCAATATTTTTAAATTTTTCATAATACATACGTACAATGTAAATCCAGTTTGAAAAACTTCAGTGCAAGTATCTTCCGATTTTTTTTTTATAGAATTGCTTTGAGTACCAATCCTATTAAATAATGTGCGGTCAACCTTTTAATTTGCACATAATTGTATTTTTTTACATAAGTGGCAATATGAGCAACGATCTTTTGAATTTTTACAGCAAAAAATTTTTTTCTAAGAAATATGAACCCTGAAATATTTTTATATTCTATCTCTGTGTATCATCTTCTTATTCAAAGTAATTATATTTAAAATGTGGTGGTGATTTTATGCGATGGTCAATCTAATATAAAATATTTATAAATATTTAATATAATAATATTATCCTGATATTATATGAAAAGGACAAAATTTCTTTAAACCCAAAACTTTTACAAAATTAGGCAAAATATCGACATATATCAGTGATTCAATCGTCCATCAGTAATTTATTTTTATACAAAAAAAAAAATAAAAAACTCGCACACATTTCATAGACAATTATTAAATAATACTATCATTTTTTCGATATTTATTGAACCTACAAAAAAGCAGAAAAAGGTCAAAATATCAAATCAGTTTATTCAAATATAAATAAAAATATTCAATAAAATAATCTCATATTTATATTCAGAATAAATAAATATGCAAGCTTAAATATTTTCAATCGTAAGTGTTCTGATTTTAATAAAAAATAAAAAAAAAACAACAAATATTTACGGTTTACGTTCCGCTCTGTCTAGCATTATTTAATCTGGATAATGGTTGCAAAACATTTTATAAGCATATAAAAACTTAAATTTCATCATTGGAAAATATTTAGAATTAAATAAAGAGAAACATGCAGCTGTTTAAAAAATGAAGAGTTAAGTGAGACTTTCCATATTTATGTATATTAGCGGCTCAAATGTATATACAAGAAATTTAGGGTAAAGAAAGTGCAAATGCTCTTTGCTCATATTGCTGCAAATCAAAAAAAAAAGAAAAAAGTGCATAATATGTCTCTAGTACCCCATTAAGCATAATACACAAAAATTGATTTAATAACGGAGCATATAGTGGGACTGAATTTTGTTCAATTACTGTTCATTTTGCATATGCTTGAGATTTACAACAATATGAGCAAAAAGCATTGGAACTTTCTTTACTTTTCAAAATTTGAACCGCCTCTGATGTATATTTTTTTTGAGAAAACTGAATAGACTTATTTCGACTCGATTATTAGAGTGTTATATAGACTATATAACATAATTTGTGTGTAAAAGTTCACAGAACTGAAAATTACTACTTACAAATTGTAATTGTTTTAATGATAACTAATTAAGTAATTTACTTAAGATTTTGACACAGAATACATATGCAGAACGGCAATATCAATTATTTCTGTCAGACAATATTTGAGTCATGCAATTTAATTAGTCAAATATTCTTCATCGTTTGGCTCTAAATTTGCATGCATATAATTACAGGCAAATCACTATAAAATAATTAAAATAAAAAAATAGTGATAATTTTTTTGTATGAAATCTGAATATAAAGCTTGCCACCCCCTGATTTTGGCTTTAAGAAAAAGAAATATAATTCAAAAATAATTGGCTATGTGCAATCGTGTCAAAAAAAAATAGGCATATTCACATCTGGCGGCTTGACATTTAATTATATGTACCATTCACAATTGTTTGTAGTTTATTTAAAAAAAAAGTCATTTTTGTTGATGTTTGTGCGAATAGTTCTGATTAATTGAAAGTATTTGATTAATAAAGAAAATAATATAGTAGGCGGACACAGTTTAGTAAATAATTAGATTGATTTGTGCTACAAAAATATGGTTTATTGTGAACTGTTCATATTAACAATAATAAATTAAATGTCAAGCCGCCACTTGTGACTAGACCTATTTTTTGACACGTTTGCACATATTCTATTTGATAATTATATTTTAATGTTAAATTCAAAATTTCATATATTAATTTAATGATAGTTTTTTTTTTCTTTTTATGAAAATCTCAGTAGGTTTTAAATTCCTACTGAAAAATGTATTTAAAAAGAAAATATTTCTTTTCTATATATGGTAGGTATATTAAATTATTATTATGAATATTTTAAATCTCATTACATATATCTATACCTTCATAATATAAATTTTATTTCCATTTACTAAGCCCCAGTAATTTCAGAAATCAGAACACAGAATTTCCGCAATCCGCCTCCGGAAATGTCATAATAAACATAATATTCAACGCACAGATCCAACTATTTCACGTTTTATCCCCAATTCCGTTAAAAAAAAAAAATTATACACAAAAAAGAATATTACATGGAAACAAATTTTATTTATTTAAAATTTTTTTTTTTTTTTTTTATTACTTTTTAAGAAAATACTCAATGTCAACGAACTCTACCATCCGATTTA
Organism: Catotricha subobsoleta; assembly: GCA_011634745.2. NCBI lineage: Eukaryota > Metazoa > Arthropoda > Insecta > Diptera > Cecidomyiidae > Catotricha > Catotricha subobsoleta. Next base: position 16,027 of record JAABKK020012872.1, read on the forward strand.
AAAATGAAATAAACATAAGAGAGAGTTATGTTATAAAAACATGAGCAAAAATAAATACCTCTTGTCATACGTGTGATATATGTTTGGATAAAAAATCATTCACAGCTTGTTGCTTCCATTTTCATATATTTATCTACTGACATTTGATAACATTCTTTGATTTTCTATAGAATGTTATTGAATGCAATAATATGAATTATGCAATAATATTTGAATATAGAATATAAGGGCAGAGGTGGACTGGTTTCAATGTGTTTCTGATAATGTCAGAGTGGCTCTTCCATGTAAAAAAAAACATATATACATACATATAATATATCTGACTCATCATTAGAACATTAATATATCGTACATTGAATAAATTAACTCCCAATTATATTCAATTCTTCTCTAAGTCAGGACATAGAATTACATGAACATATTATGGAAATGTGCAAACATTTCCGCAAAATTAACTTTACGTACATTTCAAAGGGTAACGTATAAAAAAATATCAATAGACGATGATAATGAAAAAGCTTTTGTTCATCATTGCGAAAGCCGCATATTAATATAATGTAATATTCTTGTAACTTATGATGTATTCCAACAGTAAATTTATTTCATATAATATGTTTTGTGTTTGTTAATTTAATGTATGTGATTGACTATTGTTTTATTTCACCGCAACATGCAGAAATTTCGAAAATCGTGAACCAATTAATGGTTAATTTGAAAAGGTATTTTGTTATTGTAATGAAAATACATAGCCATCAGTGATGAACTGGCTATACTGAAGAAAAGAAGTAGGCTCTGCTAGAAAATTGAACAGAAAGCTTCAGCGAAAATAATTAAAAACTGGTTAAGTATATGTTTGTCTTGACCCAATTAAAGCTTATGTCAATTGAGCAGGGAATATTTTAGATGATATTTCGGTGCAAATAATAATACCACCTTAGAGTTTTTTTTATTTAATTTGTAAACGATTTGTTCACCAATTATACTTTTATGCAAAGTACTTATTTTAAAATTCGTCAGTCCAGTCCCTGCACATAACGAATAGTTCATTGAAAAGCTTTATTGCTTTTCATTTCTATTTATTTTGAAATGTATTGAAAAATTATTTAATTGCCTAGACATGTATTGATAACTTCCCTTAAAAAACCGTAAATACAAAGCACTGTGATATTTAAACCTATCAAAATGTGAACATTTAATAAAGAAAAATGGAACAAAACTTTCAATTAAATTATATACCCGGGTACGGATGTTCTTTAACTAAATCTACCCTAACAAAATTATCCAATATTATTTTTCAATTTAATTTTATATCAGTTAATTATTGGCATTGAACAAATGTCTATACGGTTCAAGACAATGCTTTGTCATTACCAAACCCTTTAAGAAATTAATTAAGGCAGAAAATTTTTAATTATATTTTCTAACTGAAATTCGTCGAATGTAAGTAACACCATTTGTCCAACTTATATAAGAATTTCTGGCTACAATTTTTGATCCAACAGACTTTTGAATGGGTTTTATTTATATTTGAATTTATACACAGCGGTGTTTGGTTAAACATTTTAACATTTTAGAAGTTTTTCTTTGTTTGTCGCTTTTGTTTTATGCCACAGTTCATCATAATGAATTTGTATACAAGAAAATATTGTGGTCATTGTAAGACTTTTTCGTATAACCCGAGCTTTTGATAAATCTCATCTCGGTTAAAGTTAATTAAACCTTGAGTCGTATATCTCCAGAATTGTGGGTTCATCTTGTTGAAGATTACTTGCCACTCTAAGACATTTTCTAATGGTTTTTCTCACATTTCATAGTTGCTTCCATCTGTTAAATTGTATATTCGATACATTTTATGGGATGAAACCGTAAATGAAATATATATAGTATTGATTCAAATAAACAAAAAAATAATTCGTTCATCTGTGAATAAGACTTTATTATATTTACATATAATAAACGCAAAAATAATGATTAAATATACATTGTATTTATTTAAAAAGAAAATATAAACGTAAATGTAAATATAATGAAAAAAAATAAACAAAAATTTTTATTAAGCCATTAATTTGTTACTTCTGTATTATAATCAAGCATTGCACGCAATAATGATGATACTTTATCATATTGAATAACTCTAAATTGTACTTCAATAGCAATAGTATATAAAAAAAAAAGGTAAAAAGAAAATTACATTTCAATTCAGAATGTTTGTCTCGTACAAAAAGATGGGTGCCTATAGGTAAGTATTATCTAATAAGTATAAGGGGTTCATTTATCGATGTATTGTTCCCAACGCTTTCACCTTTTTAGTCAAGAGTATATGATATACAATATACTTACATCCCATTCGGAATAAATATAATACATTTAGATTTACGTTTATTATTATTAAACATAATGTAGAAAAAAAGACAACTCAATTGAACATGACACAAAGCTCTGTTGTCACATAACATTTTTTCATATTTTGTTGGAAATAATTTTCATATAAAATACTTATTTTTCTACATCGGAAAACGAATTTCTTTTTTGTTCCTCGCATTACTTTTATCTTCTTAAGAAATGAAGAAGCCAAAACTCAAACGAAATAAATATTTATTTATATTTATATCTATAAATATGTATATTGTGATCGACTGTATTGTGTCTGTCGAGCAAGATATTAACTAGAACATGGCTTTTATATATGAACCCATTTTCTGTTGTTTTTAAGGTATTATGATACATAATATATAGAATGTGTCTGTTTATTTCACATAAAAATTTTGATTCGATGAATACCAAAAATATTCTCATCATTTCGCTTTATCTTCCTATTCCTATTTCTGTATTTTCATTTGCATATTATAATCCCAGTAGATTACTTATGTGATACTTTATGTAACATTTGAAAATAAATAATCTAATAGATTGATAGATTGAATGTAACTGTAATGCTATTTTTGTTAATGGGCCATTCGGGGTAGTGAATGATAGATCTCTGATACCAGCAAAAAAAAAATTGCCCGGGGACAATTACCCAGAGATTTTCACTCCTCCAAAAAACAAAATTAATCTATGTGATTACATATTAACGTGGGATTGGAGTAAAACCGTTAAGGTGAGTCAACATTAAATATTTGTGCTTTCGCTAGAAACTGAAAAGTAACGTTGTGAAAGAAAATAACGGGATATTACTAATAAAGATATTTCGTTTTTTCTCATAATATTTAATATTCTGTTTTCTGTGTCTTTTATAATGCCTGAGGTTGAGGCGTTCATCTCTCTCGCCTCAAAAACATATAATTTATTTTATATTCGTAAATGGATTCATATCCAATATTTTTATTTACAAAGCGCTGTCAAATATTAAAATTATGATTATTATTTGTATGTATTACCGATTCCTCGTACAGACATAATTACGTATTTCAAATTAATATTTGAATGAAATAAAATCACATTAGTATAATTGACATAGTCACAGTCAGCATTGCATTCCAATAAGCTGATACCTATCAACCCGTGAAAAAGGTCAAAATATATAAAAATGTATGGTTTGATTTTCCCTTTTCTCTTTTGAGATGTGAAAAAAGTATTACTTTTTATTCTTTTGTCAAATTTAATGATTCAAGAAAGTCAAACTTACAAATAGAAATCTGGTTACTGGAAATTATCATCAAATTTTCTAATTTATGTTTAATTATTGTTTTTCTGTGATATTTCCAGCCAATTTCTAATCAAACATTTCACTTATGTCTTCATTCATGCCTTATTTTCATAAAATTTAATTTCTCAAACTTAAAAAAAGAACATTCCTCAGAGAATTCAATACTCAAAAAAAAAAAAAAAAAAACATATATATGAATATAAATTTCTTTTAACGCATTCATTCGGTTTATATTATTCCGGTTCTTATTGCCATCGGCCGCAAATTTATAGCATTAACAGAATATCGTATATCAACACTTATATCGAAATGAAATTTAATAATGCTTTTTAAATCAAAATTAAAATATAATATCTGCTGGCGGCACAATTTTTTTCAACCCTCAACTGTTATTTCAATCTCAGGAATTTTTAATATTTTATGTTAATATTATAAAAAATACTGAAATGGAAATTCACGTATTATTTATACTTTTGAAGTTCTAATGAAGGGAATGGAGTGATTTTGCTTATTGAATTAAAAACGAAAAAAAAACACCAGTTCTTATTATAGAATTTGTGTTTTGTATCATTTGTGTGTCAAACCTATAATGCCGTTTTACTTTACTTCTGAGAAATTTTGAAAACAAAAACATTTTTTTTTAACCAAATTGATTATTCTCAGGAATGAGTGATTGGATATTGGTGTGTCAATATTGTGCTCGATAAAATATATAGGCTTAATATTCGATCTAGAATCTAAATTTTTGGCTCTAAATTTTCTAATATATTTTATCCTTATGTATTTTTTTTCCCCTTAGAATTAAGTAAACGGATTGAAATTAAAAGCTGCATATTTTGAAGAGAATAAAACTCTGAGTCTTTTGGTAATATTTCTATCAAAAGAAGCGTGTACCAATCCAAATCAGGTGGTTCTTTTACCCGCCCATATAAATATGTACTTTGGCTGTGACAAAAGGATATAAAGTATAGCGATATATAGCATGGCATTGTTTGCTGTTGTGACTTTTAGCTATTCTCAATTTTTGTATTTAATTGGAAAAATTCTGATCCTTTTAAAAGTATATACAAAAAGTTATAAAAGATATTGAAACAAAGGAATTTCTTTTGGAGCTATCACTATTATACTCTCTTACATTGTATGCTGTTTATGCAACCCACATAGCATATTTTTTCGTTTCCGACTGAAGAAAAACTTTCTGATTTTTTTCTATATGAATAATACTAACATTTACCCTTTATTTTTTTCACTGTACATATTTATTATTTATGTAGAGAAAACATTATTTGAATTCCGAATTATTTCAACATCATCTCATTTGTTTTTTTTTTTTTATAGGTATATGTATATTTTTTCGTCTGTTGCCAATAGTCTGGTTTTTATTCTATTTTCCCTTTGCATTTAGTTTGAATACTTATTGCGTTTCGAATATTTTACAAAATTAATTTAAGCATTTTTTTTTTAGATAATTTGAATTTAAAGTTTAAATACAAATAAATTCCGCTTTAAAGCATTGGAATTATTTTTGAATCAATAAATTTCTATTGCTATTAATGTCATTTGCTTTATAAAGATTGAAGAGTTTTTTTTTTTTATTTTACTAGAATTGTCAGTAATTAGATTTAATTTCAAAATATTTTTATCATCAAATTTTATGGTTTTTATTGAAATTAATCTATTTTGATACGATGCTTGTTGCCGTCTTTTAATTTGAAGCGTAGGTGTCTTGTCTATCAAACATGTTCTAAACCTAAGCATAAAAAGCTTTTATTTATTCGATTTTATTTCACAAAGTAGGTATAAAAAGCAACAAGTATTGTACAGACATTATCTGCGTGTGTTGAACAGCAAATTTTTATAAAATTGGTAAGTATAAGAGGGAATATTTTTTTTTTGTTTCTCATTTCGTACAAATAAACAAGTAGTTGACCCTCATTATAAATCATTAAAAGGTTCGAATATTTCATGAGCTCTGACTACAATCAGCATTTTTATTTGAAGATCCAACCAATATGAAAATAAAGCTGTTAGAGTTAAACTAAAATCAATGTTAAATTTTTATATATTTCGAAAGTAAATTTATATATTGATTGCTTCCGTGATCTTATCAATTTTTTGTTATTTTGAATTCAACCTTAAACCAAAGAATATGTACTATAGAAAGGAAAAATAATTTATTTTCATACAAAAAAATTCTGCCAAAAGTTTAAGT
>JAABKK020012883.1:0-21881 GCA_011634745.2 Catotricha subobsoleta
TAAGCAATGAGGAAAAATAGGCAATTAAAACAAAATCCGATCGGATCGAAAAAATATCGGATTGCCATCCCTAATAAAAACTATGTAATAGGTATAAATATTTCAATACATTTCATTCTTACTGCTTGACGAGCAATTAACAACTGTATGTATTAACGACTTTATGTACAAGATTAACTCATATTTTAGTTTATTTAAAAGTGAATTAATCTCTTTTAACTGAACTCACTTGATTCACTTACAGATAGATGAACCTCTTTAAAGAAATCAGGTAACCTCAAGAGATGATTTATTATAATTTATAAATCATAACTATTTAAATTGATCATATAATAAAAATTGTATTAACAACGAAAAACTTTGAATTAACAATAACTAAAATTGTATTAAATACTTATATTCTATACATATAATGCATATGCAGCTGCCAGCAGATTTTTCAATGTTATTAAATGCGGCCAGAAAATTCTCTATTTAAAATTAGTCTCAGTTTCAAAGGAATATGTACTCTAGAAACGCTGCAGATAATTATCAATATTTAAACATCCAGTTACCAAATATTGACAAAATATCTACTTAATAATATTCGGTCATGACACCTAACTCAATTCCTATGATAATACCAGACAGCAAATAGAGAATATAATATATAATAATAATATTTCTATGAAATGGAATAAAATGAAATTGGTCATTTTAATGTTGAACTCAAAACTCTTGGATAATCAATATTATTAAATGCAATGGTACCCTACCAAGTACCAATAATACCAATATAGAATCTCAGTGCGTCTCCGTTCTTAATGCACAAAGAATGGGCAAATAACTATAAAATATATGGCGCTGGTACATAAAATATCATTATATAATAATACAAAAAGGTAATTCAAGAAATTAAATATATATTAACGAGCATTAATTGCCTTTCATTGACAACTACAAGACGATTAAACATGAACTTCTCTCTGTCTATTGATTCAATTTCTTTTTCTGCAATATTTATATGTTGCGTTAGGATGTAGAAGAAGTTTCAGATTTAACTGCATTAAATTTCCAATATATTTTTAATAATACCATTTGGTTTGGCATCAATTGTAAATTGAAAGCAAAGGCATCGATTGTTTTAAATGAGTTAAACAGCCAAGCCAACAAAAAGAAAGAAATAATACAAAACCAAAAAAAAATTAAACAAAACAAAACAAAACAAAATAAAAAGAAATAGAAAAACTGAACAACTACATCAACAGTAAAAACCGACCAAACCAAAAACGAAAAGAAAAGCAATTTAAAACTGCAAAGCTAGCAATTTACATTGTTTTACTTATATGAAAAAGGGACAAGGCATCGCATAATAGGCAGTATGTGTTTAAAAGTTTTATTGGTGAGTAATTTACCAATCTTGGTCACAATTGTTTTTTTTTTTTTCTGTTGCCAGTATTATTCTGTGGATATATTAAAACAGCCAACAGTAGTAATAGCAACGAGAAAAATGGTTGATCTGGGGGTCAAATAATGTTATTTTATAAAATTTATAAATATTTAAAATTGTATCTAGGCAAAGTTTATTTTATGACAAAGCATGTATACAATTTGGTCATAAATGTAATCCTTTTTAAGGATAATTGTTGGCCATTATATGTAAATTTTCTGTTCACCATTTTAAAACTGAAATAAATTCAAAGAACTAACTCACACAAATTCACAGAAATACAACACACACACACAAACATATAGAACCTTTTTCGTGCACATTGCTTCCGGTCCGGTACGTTTGGTGGAAGATTACGGCATTATTATACATATTTTAGTTAAGGATAACAAAATAATTCTCTGGAGACTATTAAATGTGTATTAAAGTCGATGTTAAAAAGTTTTAATACATCCTTTGTTTAGAATTAAAAAAAAAATAAATAAATAAATAAATAAACAAATAAAAACAAAACTAAATGGAAAATGCACTCTCAGTACTGTGTGGTGCGTTTTGGAATCAAATAAAAGAAACTATTATATAAATAAATGTAACCCTTAATTAATTTATAATGGGACGTGGTACATTAACCGAAAATGTTTTCAGATTTGGTATTTGCAGGTAGAATGTTACATTTATGAAGAATTAAACATTATAAAACTAATTCATAAGTCCTTTAGTGCCTCGAATGTTAAACTATCCAGATTAGAGCTAGGATGATTATTCGAAAAATTGGATAATTGAATTTATTACTGAAACGATGATTCTTAGAATTTTAATCATAATTCTCACCGAAATTTACTAAATCGGAGTCAAGACATTGAATTACGATATTTCGACCAAAATTATGCTTCTCTCCTACGTATAATGTTTGGAGCATCAATGGATATTCTTTGAAAAATATTTATCACATTCAAAACAGCTGCTATGCGATAAAAAATATATATATATATATAATAGAGCGCAAAAGGCAAAAGCATCGGAAGAAAACATTGAAAATATGGAACAAAAAGAAATTGTAAAATTTTGGTGGTACGGAATGTCTTCCGTTAATGTCTAACCTTAGTCTTGATATTTATTAGATACATCCCCGGCGTGAGTTTCATCGGATTGGAGATTATTTTGGCGATTGAAATTGCATTAATTCGTATTTAGATCGTCTTTATCATTAACTAGTGCATCTATAAATTCATATAACTCAAATTCCACTACAGAAATTACTTATATGTTAATATTTTTTTGAAATTAAATTCAAAACTTGTAGCAATATAATGTTCAATACCTAATTTATGTTCACTATCCAAAAGCCTATTTGTTTATATGTACAATTTTTTTTTCTTTTTTTTTTTTTAAATACAAGTAATGAATTCAAATAAACCGTCTTCAAGTTCATTAATTTGATCAGATTAAACATCTTATTAATTCTCGCCGGCACTCAATTCTGTCACTCACAATAATACGAATACGATTTCTAAACGGACTCATGAAAAATTAAGAATTATAAATAATAATTAATCTTAGCACATTAATCAAACAACAAAAACAGTTCCACATGTGCCCTGACGGTGAATGTGTGTGTGTGAATTCATATTTAAATTTCCGTTTATAAAACACCTTCAGCATAATTATTATGAAATATTCTGTGAGCAACTAGGCAAACAAGCATATAAACATCGCGTTAAGGTATCACCTCAAACAATAAAAAATAAAACAAATTTTTCAACAAGCTATTCGTTCCATTCGACATCCGTGTGTGTCTTAAAGAAGACGAAAACAAAAAACAACAAATAACTTAAACAAGTTGATTTCTTTTTCGAAATCATGAAATGATATTGCTAAAAAAAAAAAAAAATAAATACACTACAGCTTATTTTTTTAACTTCTCTCTTTTCGATTTATATTAATCTAAAATTCAATCAAGTGATTGCTAAACAAATAACAATACAAAACCATTTTGAATTGATGCATGTCAATAAAATAATTTTTAACCAATAAAAAAGAAATTAGAAAAAACATTATTTTCTTATGTTACGTTAGTTATAGTATAGGAATAGGTGTATAAGTATGTGCTGTTGCTTATTTTTAATTTTGTTTTTTTGTCTCTTTTTAGTTTTTTTTTTTTTTGATTTTATTCTGAAATTTTTATATTGAAAGCATTCTAACTCGATAATGCAAAGGCGCAAAGAAGAATCGAACTGCTACGTAACTAAGTGAATTGAAATTTAAACACACTGGATACATCGTTTAAACAATTTTCTACTTATTTATTCTTTTTATAAGAATACACTACAAACAGCATTTTGTACTTTTTAAAAGATGAGATGAGATGAGATTGATCAATGGTGTGTCAATCAAACAATATATATAATACGTGATGCACGCCGATATACTTTTACTATATAGAAATGTAGCGATAGAATATTCCATATAGGTAAAAATGTGAAGACAAAAAAAAAATACAACAGAAAGATAATATAAGTATAATTCCAACAGTGCGCATCGCGCGATTTTAAAAGTGGATATTATATTTTTACGATATTCGATCTTCGATACAAACTGAACAAGTGATACGCGTACCGGTGACGTTATATTATAAATAATAAATTAAAAAACAAAAAAAAAAAATTGTTTCAAATATGCAGAATGAAAATCCAAAACATGTTGTAATAAACCATTTCTTTTTCTGAAGTAACTATAGTTACATATTTTTGTAATATTGGAATAGAGTAGGATGTTTAGTTGGATGCACTCTGTGGTGCAATTAAAATAATAAATAATAAATAAAAAAAAAAAAAAAAATGAAAAATAATAGAAGTTGAAATGTAAATAATTTAAATTGTAGAAAAAAGTTTCCTGTAGTCGTATAACGTGCTCCGTGCCATGTCCGCAACCAATCGCAATTTGAAAACTATAAGACCAAACGGAATTTTAATATTCGATAATTACGGAATTCTTCCATTAAATAGAAAAAATTCTTTTCATTATTATGGTTTCAATTTCAGAAAAGTACGCTAATGATAATAAAAGAGTTTAAGTTCATTAAAAATGAGAGAGAAAAGAAGGAAATTAAAAAGAAAAAAAAATGTGTAAGCCATTTAAAGTTAATTGCAACATTTTCAGTAATTTAATTTGAGTTTGCACTTTACACAATACACATATACACACAGAATGGACAGAGTCAAGTTTTTAAATTGCTTTCAGCATTCACGAAATCTGTTGGTATTTGTTCAATTTCTTATTTTCCATTTTTGGCAGTTATCGAACTATGTAATAGCAAATACCTATGAATGTTTTTTTTTGTTTGTTTGTTTGTTTGTTTGTTTGTTTAGAGTTTACTTTTCATGGGCAAGAAAATTTTATATTTGATTAAATTTTTTACGAAAAACTGAACTAAGTCTGAGATTATTGTTTTTTAATTGTAATTCCCAACCACCAAACAATTCCTTGAATTCCGTAGCTTTTCATTGTAATCTATAAACATATATTGTTAAAATAAAATCAGTATTTTGTGTGATGCGAATTCTATTTAACTTTTCGATTTCCCATAGAACGAAATTACATTGCACATAAGCCATCATGTTGATTTTCATTAAATTCTCATAACCACATCTCATTCATTAAACATTTTATTATCGATTATTGATTTAAATTGAATATATTCACAAGGCGAATCCATAACACTAAGCGAACAATTAGAAGTATCCGTTTAGTGAAATAAAATATGAAATATTTTTAATGACATTTTTCTCACTCCCTGTATTGAATAAAAGGGTTAGCAAAAAATAATCAAATTTAATTTTTTACAAGCCAATAAGCAGGGGCCAAATAATTATTGTGAATTAATGCTAGAATATATTACTGAAAATGCTATTTACGCATAGACCTTAATATGATGGAAGCCAGACTGACTGTAGAGAAAATAACCGTCATCAGTATTGTGACAACTTATATCACACTCGTATGCGTACCACTGGCACTGCATACATATTACATATATATGTTTATGTATATATCTATGTATTTATATATATTCTAAATTCAATATTATTACATGTAATTAAGTATATGAATGAAGGGACTCTGTTGAATATGTTTAGCAATATTTCTTTGATATCATATGAATATTTTTATTTCTGAATTCTTTCTTTGTTTCTATTCGAATTTTTATAGAATTAATTTTCTTCATATATGAATTTATATAATAAAGTATTTCATCTCTTTTAGTTAGTTAGATGTTTATGACCAGCATTAGTTTAATTGTGAATTTTGTAAACTATATACAGATACACATAAACCCTTAATTTGAAGACACCAAATTTTTTTTTTGAATGTGAATATTGCAATAAACATCGATTTGGCCATATGTTGACTAATCAATCATTACCAAAACATGCAACTTTGAAAGTGCACAAAGTGATCGATCAAAAATAATTGAACTCGTATTTTATAAATTCATAATTATTATACAGAGAAGATAATATGACAATTGTTATTACAAACAGGCAAAAGTAAATCTTTATTTTTTTTATTTTTGAAAAAAAAATACAGAGTTTCATATTTAATTTTGCTATATTTATTTATGAATTTATAAAAATATAGAAAAATCTTGAGCAGCAGGTCAAGTCAGGTCAATTTTGAGCTGTGAGAAATGCAGACCCCACATTTCGTGCTAAATTCCTATTTATTCCTACTTTAAATTCATGGCAAAAGAACTTTTTTTGTCCTATATTTTTTGAAGTTTTCAAATTTTTCCTAATTTTTCTAGATTAATTTTGTGTCTACTGAAAGACCATTTCTTTTTTGGCCCGTTTTAGTTTTAGCTGACTGATGATTTGGAAAAATTGCCATAAAAAATTCACCAAAAAGAAAAGAAGAAGAAAATGTGTATCAATAAACAATTCCGATTAATAATAGATGTTTCTTGAACAAATCCAACAAATTTATAGTAAAATAATAGTTTTTTTTTCACACTATTAATCATATTATTAACCAAATCAAAAAGATATAAATAAAAAAGTTAAAATCCTAAAAAGCAGAAATGCATTTATTACACAAAGAGTCACCAATCTCAATGCCAACATCATATAAATTCAAATCAATACATGACCGCCCAGGTGTCAAAATATTTATCCGCATAAAGTTAATGCACACACCAAAACATATCACCCCAAATAACAATAACATCAAAATAATAAAATGTTTTTGGTGTAAAAATGGTATATTTATATAAAAACATACAATAAATGTATTGTAAAGAATTTTTTCTTTCAAAAATATGTCCTCACAAGTAAAAGAAATATTTTTAAGGTCCAAAATCTATTGAAATTTTTAAGTATAATGTGAATTATTGTGCCAAAATAATAATAATAATAAAAAAAAAAAAAAATCCAGTCAATTCGATACAGAACAATATATCGCGGGTAACCGCATGAGGTGTCAGAGAATATATTATATTTTGTTGTGTGTTGTTTTGTAAAACTTCATACACACCTAGGCTATTTACGAATAGAATTCTATTTCTAAACATTATTTATTCGGATTTCTTTATTTCTTTTTTCTATTCAAAATTAGACACAAATTTAGGGTGTTTAGGACACAAGACAAAACCAAAATATTTCTTTAGAAAAATTTAACTTAAATAGTGCCATTTAAAATACAAATATACGCATTTTTATTTGTAAATTGTAAGTATGTATAGCATGGATGGTTGTGCTCTTTTGATCATTTACATGAGTTTCGTAAAACCACAATTCCTGTTTTGCTTATATTTGAAACCACAATGTTAATCGTGTGGTTTTAGTTAATTGTAATTAATATTTGATATTGATATTGTTCCGTTGAATTTGAACATCGAATTTTATTAATTAAATAGTTTGGTTACAAATAACTAAATCGGAAGTATTTACTTAAAACAAATCGAAAGTAGTTGATAGGATATTTGTTTTAAAAATTAATTGAGTTTTGTATAAATTTGTAAAATTGTAATCCTAGTCTTGTAATTCATAGTCTCAGATTAATAAATCGAACATACCTAATATTTAGTATTTTATATTATATTAAATCCTATAATAATATAAGGATAAAAGATATCGAAAAGTTGGTGCCAAAATAGAAAATATTCACTATTTAAAGAAATTTACCAGTTTACAAATGCATACGGGAAATAAATGACCTTGTTCAAAGATTGCAGGATGTCGAAGCGTCAAAAAGAGTACCAGAAAATCTCTTTTGTATGGTAATTACGTATTATACAAATTTATCTCGTAAAACAAATTTGTTTCGATATATGTATAAAATTTTGTTACATAACATTTCTTTTCTTATATTTTAAGATTTATAAGGCACATGCACTTACATACATACCATACACAGTATAATGAATAGCTGAATTGTGTAGCTGAGCAAAGTACTAGAGGTCAAACAAAAACTCTTATATGTAACTGAATTGCATAGCTGAATTATGTTTGTTATTTCTAAAATTATGGTTAAATGTCGAGTTATAGACATTTTCAAATTGTTACAAGACACAGAGAAAATCCTCAAAGGCGCAATATCTGCATCTCTTTCAAACAATTTGTTATATAATTTTCCGCCATAGAGGAGTTAAGAAATAGATGCAAATATTTCGCCTTTGAGGATTTTTACTGTACAAATTTACAAATTTATTCAAAGTTTCAATTTTTTCAATCTTCATGAGAAATGTGTAAAAAAAAATCTAATTGTTAGTCATAAGAAAAAAATAGTATGAAACAGAAACTTGTTCCAACAAATTTGGTACAAACCTAATGCAATAAGTCATATGAAAGAAATTTTGTCAAACAATAATTTGTAGCGATTAGGTGTCCGAATTTTATCAAGCGTCAAATAACGTGTGTTATATTATATTCATATCAATTTAATTCTATCAAAAACTAACTATTCTTCTTTTTATACACTTTTAATTAAATCTCATTTGAATTAATAATATTATATGCTTCTGACTAAGTACATAAATTTGTTACGTGGAATTCGACTATATAATTATCGGCTATATATAAAAAAATAATTTATAAAACAATATTATATTAATATTATGATTCATCAGTACAGATTTCAACTGAATGCATTATAAAGGCGAACGATAAAACTTTATTTTTTGAAATAAAGAAAAAAATATTTGTCTGCAAACCTTATTGCTTATAATCAAATTCAATTAAGTAATAAGTGATTTAAGATAATCAGAAATATTTTGTTATATTATCCGGATGAATTTAAATGCAGGCGTGATAAATACTTTGGTGGCATGTTTTGAATAGCTTAATAGAATTTGAAAGTATTCATTATACTAGATCAATGTCATTTCATTTTTTTAAGAATAATACAAGCTGTTTTCCTTTAAGTAATAATAATAGTTCCCACTACAATATCTATAACTATAAAATAGACTATTGATAGTGATAGCACAAGCTTTAAACATGTACCAGAAAACAGGAGAAAATAAAAAAAAAAAAAATTGGCAGCATGCTAATGATGTTAAAGTGTATCTGTTATAAGCTGATACCTTCACCTATATTCCTTAAATTTCCAACAGAGTATTTCAAAAAAAAAATAAAATAAAAAAAATGCCACCTGAAATATTTTTAGCTCGTAGTTTTGTTATTGTTATATAGTTTCTCTAACATTTTAACCTAATTTTTTACAATAGCTATACACTCTGCACAATATGTTTTAAAAAAAAAAAACTATTGTCTTGACCATTTTTTCTTATTCACATTTTCGTATTAAGTTAAGTCAAAGACGAACAACAGCGACCTACAGAATAACCAAAACAAATCATATATTGATAGGTTATTGTGTATTGATAAAAAAAAAGAAGAAAAAGAATGAATGGAGCTATAATTTAAGTCAAATTCACCACACCACACACTTCGCGGTGACAAAGATTTTTTAAGTAAACTTTGTGTACATATATAACATTAAACAAATAGAATTTGAGTATTTAAAACATTTCTATACATAGCTTATCGTAAAGCCACAAGATTACTATATACTTTACTTGATTACTCGAGTAAAGCTACCTCATGAAATTCTAACTGTTAAGAAAGAAAATAAGTTTTATTTCGTAGAAATTTCATGTATAACCTGTTTACCGGAGTTATATTTACTGTGGTAAAGAAAGCTACTTGTACAAGTATTTCACCTCTCAGGGAGGCAGGGTATTTTTTTAAGGACCAAGTCTATTTCAAAGTGATATCTAGGTCGTGAAAAAGTGACGCAGAAAATGGACTGTTTTTCGTTTCGTTTTTCGAAAATATGACACGCAGTACAAAAATCTTAAAAATTCCCTGCCTTGATATGCGCCCTACATCTGTTACATGAAAAATAAAATTTTAAATTCACATTGTCATTATGAAATGAAAAATAAAGGATTTTATATAATATTGGCTAACAATTTCAATTTAAAAATTTACCGTAAAAAGAAATATGGTTTAAATAATAAGTACCGATTTTTTTTTATACCATATGCGGGTGAACGTGACTTAAACAACGATCAGAATAATATTAAAGATGCTGAAAATAAATAATATAAATAAATAAATAACAACAATGTGTCTGTCATCTGTAAACTATTAGACATGTTATATCAAAACAAATATCGATGACTTTAGAATTGCAAAGAATAACAATTAAATGAATGCTCTTTTATTCGTGGTAATGTTCCAAAACGGTGTGCGGTCGATTTATTTATGGGGACAATATAATGCGTAGCTACTAATATTTCGGATGTTGAGACAAAATTTAAATGCTTTTAATATTGCACAATGCACATAGTGAGCATTTTTTCTTTTTTAGGTGGGATATTTTAGGTCATTTCTTTAAGATCATTTTAATCGTTTGCTTATGGTAAAGTCTTACATGAGGTTACAGTCTCCTATATCAGCATATAACACAAGGCATCTTATACAAGTACTCAATTGCAGTGTATCAGAACCAAAGGCAACTGATACATTCATATTTTTCGGTTTAGATACGTATGTATGTATAGCTTGTAAAACTAACGATTATTGCCTCTATTTTGTGTTTAGTTTGAAAGGAAAACTTTTATGTACCACTTATTTTTAGCCAGCATTAATGATCTTGCTTCCAGCTCCGTACATGAAAGTTTAAAGTAAATAAATTACTATTTATGAAAAGTTCAATTATCAAAAAAATGACTGGTAAAATTGTTGACATTGAACCGAAATTATAATTGACTTTTCAAGTCATTAAGGATACGCAGATCGTTTAAAAAATATTTCGATATATCTACAATTCTGTCGCAACATTCTTACAAGAAATTCTTTAATAAATAAATTACCCTCAATGAAAAATTATTTTAAATAGTAATTTATTCTATAAATTTAAAAAAATAAATAAACCGAAACCATGAAATAGCAGATTAGGCCAATCACAGGTAATAAAATAAGGTAAGTTAATAGGCTAATATTACCCAAAAACGAAACAAATTTTCCAACGATATACAAACAATATAAAAAAAAAATTAAAGTGATTTGTTTAACTTAAGATAAAACACGATAGAGGAGGATTATCGAAAGATGTTTATATCTTTTGTTCTTGGACTGTACACAGATAGAGAGAACAAACTGATGATGATGTTGCAACTTTATCAGGCTCTACAATATATATATATATATATATATTTTTAATCTTAAGTTAGTTTTTGCTTTTTAAATAAAATCCACAGACTCGAAAAAGATGAAATTAATAATAGATAAATTACCTGCATATATTAAATTGAATGACAGTCCATTATTACGTTTTGTTTATTCGTCTTATAATATATAGGCATCGATCGAATAGAGAGTTATTTGATGTGGTTTAAATGCACGAAAATAAGAGAGGCACGCGGTAAATGTAACGTAACATAAATAATAAAACGATTGAAACTATATCAAAATCAGAGTCAGGGTCGAGACTCTAGAGACGAAAACTAGATCCAAGAATGAATGTGCACTTAATAATTTGAATTTGATTTATGATTGACCCGTTTATTGATAGTAAATTTAATTTCTTTTATTATTATTATTTTTTTTTTTTATTTTCATCTCCTTCATCGTTTACGTCTTCTTCTTCTTCTTATTATTATTTTTCACATTTTATAAAATAATACCTCGAATAGTTATTGATCGAAATAAATAATTCATATTTTATTGATGTGATAAAATGAAAAGAGACAAAGAAGAAAAAATAATACTAAACTGGTTTTATATGGTGCAGTTTTGATGTCGGAACTCTTTTAAGTATATTTCTTATTGGTGCGTTGAAGAGTTAAGTGATTTTTTATAGCGACCTGATTGAACAGTTGAACACTTAACACATTCATATTATTAACTAGTACTTATTTAATTCTTTTGCTGTAACTGCATTTTTATATGCATTTTTTTTTTTTTGGGACAATTAATTAAACAAACTCTGTGTAGCAATTTTCAATAAGTTAGAACCGATATGGTGCATCTTTTAGTATTTTAATTAAGCCAATGAACATTAAATTTTTAATTAAAAATAATAATTTCATTATATATTCTGAATGAAACAAAACCGAAAAATTATAATAAAATAAATTCCTATTCAACAAGAACAATTTCGTTCTATTGAATTTTATAGAAGAAATTTCTGACAAAAAATATTTAATTTTTTATTCAAATTAAACTGCTTTTCTTTCATCAAAATCATTATGAAAAATAATATTTTAAGTATACGGAGGACAGTTAACATCTTCAAAGAGGAAGAATTAAAGAAGATGACGAAAAAAAAAGAAAAAAAAAAGAAATTCCACTGAAAAACATCTTATTATTTTTTTTTTTTTTTCATTAAAACCATCTAACCTGCTCAATTTTAATCAATTATGATTTTCACGAAAAAATAATAAATTACAAGAGAAAAAGTTGATGACCTTGAATGGCAAATACCGTGTGTATATTAAATTATATTTTCTATATAATATTGGGATATATAACAGACCGATGTTATTATATATTCCACCGTGTATACAACACACAACAACCAAATCTAATTTATATGAGCCCGTTCTTATAATAAAGTTTATTCATTTTCTTAATTTCCCCTAATAAAATCTAACAAAATGCTAATTAGTGTCGTTTGAAATGTAAATGGGATACGCACAGCTCACATAGTTTATATGTATCTATCGCTGTTATTTTACGTGCGTTTATTCTTTCTAATATATATATTATATATATATGCATATATTTATATTCTTCGTATATTTATAATGAAAATGATAATCAGTAGAGATATTATTGTGGACAATGGCAAAAGATAGCAAAGGCAGAGCAGAGTGGTCATTGAGAAACAAAAAAAAACAAAACAAAACACAGAATTTGAAAGAAATAAATAAATAAAGAAAAAAAAAAAAAACAACAAAAATACAGAAAAAAAACTTTAATAAATAAAGCAGGAATAAGAAATGAGAAAAATAAAATAAAATAAACGTAAAACACGAACCTTGTGATTGTAATCTTAAAAGAAATAATTCACACAACTAACAACACCATATTGTACCATCATCCATAATCATAATAAATTTTTTTCGCTTAAATTAATTCATTTTATTATTTTGTGATTTTGGAAAGTTTATTTTATTTATTTTTATTTATTTTATTTTTTGGTTTTTAGACTTAAAGCTGGCGGTCATTAATGGATTTTATAGACCAGACACATTTTTTTTTCTTTGCATTTGTGTGTTGAACGTCATTGCGCTTCCTTCATTATTTTCAAAATTTCATCTTTTTCGATGTCATTGTTCTGTGCGGTAATTCTGTGTAATTCTGTAATTATATTATTTTGCATTTTTTTTTCTGGTCATCGCACATAATATTTTTCCTGTTTGTTGTTTTCTTTTATTTTCTTTTAATTTCCTTTCCGTTTTGTTTGTTGTTTTAAGAGAGCCACCCAAATAAAATCTCATGCATGCATAATTCACATGTAGAAATCCCAAGAAATAGACGACAACGATTCTAAAATGGAATTTATGGGAAAACGTTTTGCATTCCAACTATTTAATGTTCGGCAACAAACTTAATGTAAAAATATATTATAGAATATTATTATTGTAGAATGGGTTTAACATTACAGAGCGATTTTTATTTTCTGCCTTTTTTACATTTTCAATGTGAAGACGAAAATAGCATTGCATCTCATAAAGACAATTTTCTACATTCTAGATAGATTTTCCGTTGGCTGTTATATCGGTTAAAAATGTGGGTGTATTTTTGGGTACATGATATTTTCATGGACATGTAAACAAAATAAATTTTCTGGATTTTAAGTATTATATTCTTGGCAGTTTATAAAGACGGTCTGTAGCAGTAGCAGTACCAGTAGCAGTAAACTGACTGAACCCAATGAAAAATGTCTATATGCGTATACCGTATATATTGAATTGCTCTGGTTTTAAACTATTATCATACAAATTTTGTGCTCAGAAAATAGAAAAATATTTTTACTACTTAATCTTGTTAGTTTATAAAGAAACTTCTATATGAAATAGCTTTGAATCGACCACATCAATAAATAAATATACTAAAAATATCATTTTAAATTTGCATTTCAGAATAATCTCGTTAACGCATTAAATAATGTAAATTTCAAAGAAAATAGTGTCATTTATAATAAAATTTATTACCAAAAGATTAGTGGGTTCGTGCATTTTTGCAATTTTATAAACACAATGTGATTTGTTATAATAATGAAAAAAGAAAAGAAAAGAAAAAAACAATCATAAATCGTTTGATATTTTAATCCATGTTCTTCGTGTTAAAAATAATGGTTAGGTAAATTTTATTCAATTCTTTTAGAGTTGATGAACTTCATATGTATTATTTAATATCACCGATGAAACAAAAAAAACAAAAAAAAAAATAAAGAATGGAAAATACGTTCGAGATTATTTAAAATAAAAAATAAAGTAACCAATATTTCAACAATAGAAAAATTGTTATGAAAATCATCGTTACGAAATATGATACTTTCTGGATATTTTTGATTGAAGTTTTTCCTTTTTTCTTCATAATAAAAACATATCAGCTAACTCGATCATATAATTTAACCGCAAAATGAAATCCTTTAGTATATCCACTCTTTCAATTCGAACTCTGGACCAATCACTATTAAATTGAATTACAAAAATATTATGTTTTGCAAATAATGCAAGACAAATAATCTGTTTGATATTTTTTTTTTTATTGTGCATAAATTGTGAATATCGCGTTTCAAACAAACTATAGAAACGTGATCATCATCATGCAGTCATAATTATTTGAATTAACAAAAACATCGCTAAATAAATAATAAAAAATTGATTTATTTGTTTTTACTTTTTTTTATTTTGTAAATATTATTAAATTAATAATAGTTTCTTTCTATTTAAATCTATTATTTATTTTATGTGATTCGCTTGTTTCTCTCTAGCTATATGGTTCTAGCAGTTGCTTAAAAAAAATTAATTGACTTCAATCCAA
The DNA here is from genome assembly GCA_011634745.2 of Catotricha subobsoleta. Classification (NCBI taxonomy): domain Eukaryota; kingdom Metazoa; phylum Arthropoda; class Insecta; order Diptera; family Cecidomyiidae; genus Catotricha; species Catotricha subobsoleta. The sequence goes on from JAABKK020012883.1 coordinate 14,989, forward strand.
ACAATATGATATAATATTTTCTTAACGATGTTTATTAAAGTCAATTTGATAGAGAAATAGGTATAGATTTCAATTTCTTACTGGTTTTTTGATGGACATATCGACCATCAACCAATTATATATCGAGTTGATCAATTTTATATTTTAATGTCGTTTTCTCTTTTGTTTTATTCATTTCTGTTTTAAAAATATGTATAAAATCAGCCTGTTAATAAATCAAAAAGAGAATGATAAACGTGAACGAGTACACAACGTTCACTGTTAATTTAAAAAAAAAATCACTGAATCAGAATCAAAATCAATATCAAGAATCATCAAATAATTAATATTTTTCTTCTATTCCGTTTTTTTTTCCTTTATGTTTTATTTGTTGCTTTAGAACTAGAACTACTGAAATATGCTACTTGCTCCTATAATTTTCAATGTTTTATTCATTAAAAGTGATATGGCAAATGACATCCGTACATCCGTATATCTACTTCAAATAAATAAAATTTATATATGGTTCATCACTTTACCTGTCTTTTTAAATATATGCTATCTTACCCAACAAACAATTGTGAACTGTAATCTCAAAAACTAATTCTTAGTGAATTTATAAGTTTTATTTTTCTCTGGCAATTTCGAAGAGAGAAATTTATTTCAATTTGCCAATTTTTAGCATGCCTCCCTGTTTGTAAATCTGTCAAAATTCTTAGCAATCGCACTAAACTTTAAACACATTTAACCAGGACCGTGTCTACCATTGAGGCGAGAGAGGTGACCGACTCAGGTGCAAATCAAAAAATTATTATTATTAATTTTACATTTAAAGTGGATTATCGTTTATTGTACAAAAAAAGCTACTAAATATAGTAATTAAAACGCAGTATACGAAGCAGTTTCCTCCTATGAGAAGAAATATCGAAATTTATTTATTTTATTACAATTCAATTATAGGAGTAGGCCTGTATCCATCTCGAACCACCGATACTGGGCATGTCCAAAAACTCGCCGAGAATGCCACGAAATTTTGTGTCTTTTAAGATTTTTGATTATTTACACCCGATTTTTGGTTCCAAAGGTATTTTTTTTATTATGGCCATGTGTATAGAAGATTATATTTTGAGACAAAGTAAAGTCTAGCTGAAATATATCGAGATTTGCTTTCATTATGTGGGCATATTTAAAATGTCAGCTTTTCTTATTTTTGTGCAAAGGTATTGGCCAGTTAAGGCGCTAATATGAATTTTTGCCTCACTGTAATTTTAACCACGGAACGGCTCTGCATTTAATATACGTTTTATTAATAACCATACAATTTTAAAACGATTTTTTCAAAATGACTTATAAATCATAATTTAAATTAAAAATCACAAGCACTACATCAATAATAAGGAGTCTTTAAATGATTTATGAAAACCCAATCTATCATTCATTCATTATATATGTATGTATACGTATAATGATTTTAAAATTATGCTTGTTGGGTATGTTACCTTTATCTATTCGATTGTCAATGATCGTTTTTCATGTATATTATGTTATTATTATTATTATTATTGTTTCGCTGAAGCCGCAAGCCACCAGTAAAATATATCAATAATATATTTTATAATAAAATAATATTGTATATCTGTCCACATTAATTGCGGATGTCATCAATTTATAAAAATATTATAAATATGTATATATAAGAAATGTTTATAAAGCATTGCGTGGGAGATGTCTTCGTCTTTACATAGTGTTTTTTTTCTTTTTTTTTTTAACATGCCAACCCATCATCGTCACCATCATCACCATCAACCTATTATATTAAATTATGTTATACTTCATCATTTGCCATACGATAATAATATATAACTCAAACCGAACATCGAATAATATTATAACACACAATGCTCACATAATAATAATTAATTTAGTCCGCGCGGTTGTCGTTAACGTTTTTTTTTTTTTGTATTTTTTTTTTTCATTCCTTATTTTACTTACTTTTTGTTTATATTATATTATTTATTTATAATTTATAAGTTATTTAAGTATAAAACAATTTTTATTTCTCAAAAATGATGAAGTTATTAAAAACTATAAAACAAAAACAACATTGTAAGTATATATATGAAATTTTATTAGAGAGAATTGTTGTTAGCTTCTTTCTTTTTTTCTATTTATTATTATTATTATTATTATTTTTTTATTTAGTTCTTTCTGGTTGATTCTTTCATTACACTTACCAGAGAACTAGAAGAGTTTTGTTTGAACATTTCGATAAAACATGTTTGTTGTTGCTGTTTATTAAACTATTTTTCTTTAATAAATGATTATATGCGCACATAATAAGTGTGACGGAGTTATTAAAAAAAAAAAAAAAAATGTGTTTGGTATGTTTTTCATTGAGAATAGAAATATTAAATGTCAAAACATTGGCACGTCATGTAGGTAATTTAATAATGAGAAAGAAATATTTTTCTTCTGTTTGTTTTGAATTTTGACACGCCGATTCTATGGGGGCAAAATGCGATATCAACATTCAACAGAGGATTCTTTTTTTTTTATTTTCATTCATTGTTGTTGTTTTTTGTTTTTAATTTAATTTAATATATCAGCGCGCGACTCCTTTTTATTTTTTTTTTATTCAGAATTAGATTGACTATAATGTTTTATGAGATTCAAAAATCTTAACAAACACCCACGGAATAAATGTTGTAGTATTTGTGTTGTTTATGTACTTTTCTTTGTTTTTGTTCATTCATTCATTCCGTTTTATCTTTTTATTCCTGTTAAATTATGTTATTATTTTTATGTTTTTGTTTTTTCTTCAATTGTTTATTTTAGTTTATTTCATTTGATATGATTTTGGTAAGTAAGTTTCGAGCTTATTTAAATTTCGAATACATCTTAAGCAATCGTTATGTAAGGATTGCTCAACACCATCGGATTGATTACTTATATTTTTGTTTTAGTTTCCTCTTTCAGTTTTTTTTATTATTATTATTATTCAGGGTTGCAAAAATTCATGAATTTTATAAAAAAAATCTAAATTAACGATTTTACGAATTATCTATAAATTTTTGAAAAATAAAAAAAAAAGCTTTGTTTTCCTGAAAACATCAAGCTACACCCAAGTACATAATGAAATAATTTAAAAAAAATGCATTTTATACCAACACAAATAGTGAAAACAATTTTTTTTTCCACGCCCAATCGATGTCTTAATTTTGTTTGGACAAGTCCATATACAATATACATAGGTAATATAGTTCTTCGAAGAACTATATTACATATGTCTGTATATCGAAAAAGTTTGTTTCACATCAGCTGTGGCTGCTGCCGCTGTGAATCGTTGGCCAAGTTTATTGAATTTATACAAGTATTTTGCGCTTTCTACCATTCGAAAACCGTGAACGTTTCATCAATTTCAGCAGCAAAACTAGCTGGTGGAACATAAACTTGAAATTTCTTGAACATCGAGATACAATTAAAATCTCTTGGATTATTGCAACTTTTCTCGATATATTCCATTCCCATGGGTTTTTCATTAAATGAAAGATCAATGAATCGATTAAAAATTCCGAGTAAAAATTTACTTCACGTGACTTTATTTTACGTTATGCTACTTTAGAAATAATTCATAATTTTGATTTTTGAAGTTATACAGGAAATCGTAACGTATTCTTAAAGTTCTAAATTTATATTTTGGCTGTATTTCAAGTACTTTATGATTTTTAACGTAACTTAAAGTAATCTCAATTTTGAACTTTTGATGTACTTTATGATTTCTTGAACTACTTTAATTTACGTTAAATAATTCATTTGATTAATTCATAACAGCCCTGATTATTATTATTATTCTTATTTAAATGACATGCAACGAATGAAATGTCAGCGGAGGAAGTTATCGTGAACATTGTATTTAATTATAATGTAAATAAAAGTGAGGTAGCAGTTTTGGTTTGTTTGCGAAGTATATTGATTACCAAGAACTGAGACTTATTATTTTTAATAATATAAAAATAACCGTTCATAGCATGATATTTAATATGCAAACATTTTCATTGTATTATTTCTTCTTATTAATTAATTATTCGTAAAACATCTTTTTTTATTCAGCAAATTTCAATTGCAAATAAACGCAATTAAATTCATCGGCATTATACGTACGATGCACATGTATTATTTTATTTGTTAGGTTTAGGTGTATATTAATTTAACTTATTGAAAAAATTGATTAATATAAAATTTTGGAAAAAAAATCTATTGTTTAGCGATAAGGGATTATGCTTTTTACTACAAAAGGGATTTGCTGAAAAGGCACATTCACCTGTTAAGGTTTGATCTCACCTTTCGAGTACAATTCATTTATGTCATGGTTAACAATTGTTTCGTTTTCGTATAAACGATGGCTTTTTGTACGATTACTTAACTGTATTACATTGATGTTTGTTTGTGGATTTAGTTAAATGATAATTTATAGTAAGAAAATAGAATTTTTAATTATGATTTATTCAAAATTTAATGATAATATTTCAGTTATCTAATTCATTTTGGCTGATTATGAACACGGATTGATAATATTCTTATATAATTAAATAAGATTAATTTTCAACATAAATGTGAAATTATCATCGCTCATAAATAAAACAATAAACTGTTATCAAACAGTGGACACCATTTATATCAATTTATACCTAGGAGGATGGGTAAATAATTGTTCCGTATTATAAATATGACTCTATACAGTAATTAACGAAAAATAATCCTACGCACCGCGACAACAATATCAATGATTTTCATATTCTCATGCAGCAAATGCATGTTTAAATGAAAAATATTCATTGGGCCAACAGTATTTCTACATCATATTGTCCTTAGCTATAAACCACATCCACTATATATATATATATATGCAATATGCCAATATCGATACATTCAATAAGTCGTAAATACATATATCCATAATAAAACCAAATAAACAAAAAGTCCCACAATATTGGTTCTCAAACATATATTTATACTTACTCATTCAACGTTATTTCGTATAATTTTTTATACAACCACTATGAACAATGCGTGGCAATGTGATAAATAAATTATTGTTATTCATTTCAGACATTTATTCCTTCCGAAAGGAGATAAGCGCAACGAGACATAGGGATAATAATACAATAATAATTAACTTTATTTAGATTTATTGGTTTTTTTTTCTTTTTTCTTTTTTCTTTCTCTCTTATAAACGCATATTACGCATACAAAAGAAACACATACACTTTTAGTTTTTGTACATTTTATTGTTGTATCCACGATTCCACGCTAATAACTTGTTGGTAAGCTGAGTTTGGACGCATGTTGTAAGTATTCTATGTTATCATATCTTATATTCTGGTATAATGTATTTGCCTTTTGACGGTTTTCGCTTCTTTTATTTTTATTTTATTTTATTTTATTTTTTTTGTATATTTATGGTTCGAGTATATTTATTGACTGCCCCTCTTTAATTAATTTGTTGATAACAAATTTTTATTGAGTTTGTTACTATTATATTATTTAGTATTATAAATTATATTGTGTGTCCATGTATGCCATATGGAATACCAGTAGCCGCCACATCTGTAGCCTCTCATCAAATGTAATTTACTTATTATTATTTTTTTTTGTGAGTAGTTGCCTGATTTTGAGTTTTATTACTAATTATTTTATCAAAACGATGAATTTATGACTGTAATATTCTTTTTTTGTGCCTTTGTAAATTTAATTTATAGTTTGTGCATGTGCATCTATTTAGACTATTTTTATCGAGTTTTTCTTTCGACTTTTGAAATCGACTCAATAAATCGAGTGCTACTTACGTGTTGTTACAATTTAATAATATAAAAACTTTTTTTTAATAAATATGTAAGACTAGCAATGCTGATGCTGAAGATATTTATAAATGAATACATTTCAGAGTTATACCTACACATATCGGCCATATAATTAACAATTTTTGATTAGCGGGTACCAATAATAAATATTGGTTATTTGATGGAAAAGTTAAAATATTCTATTATTACACATTTGTATGTATTTTGTTAGTTTGTACGTTTGTATGTAAACAAAATTGAAAAATAGATTTGAATAAATTTTCAGTTATTAAGAGTCAGTTTGTAGCATAATTATTATTTTACTTAAATTCCTAGAGTTAAAACCAGAATAAGAACATTCAATTTTCGGTTAATTATATCACTAGCAATATAACTAAATTGCTATTAAAACAAAGCTACCAATGGATTGGTACGCGACTTCATTTTTGTACGAAAATCCTGGAGGTTCAAAAGTCAGTATGTATATTTTTCTTTAAAAAAAATTCTACGTCTTTTGGTATATCGACCATCAAAATCCGCCCGGCCAATCCTGAGATCCAGAAAAAAAAAATTGCCAAACCAATACATGATTTGTTTTCAAAAATTTTCAAAATTTTCAAAAATGAAGTAAAATATAAATAAGTTGACGTTCAGACTTTATTCGTTTTATGAATTCTATTAGCTAGGAGTTCAATATTTCAAAAGCTAAAAAATAAGAATGATCAAAGTCCCACTCTTGCTCGATAGGATCAGGAAAAAAAACGAGCTAGAAGCTAGAGCCAACAATTGGAAAAATATAATCTATAATTAAAAAAAAAAAAAATATATGATACTTAATCACAGATCATAATATGTTATTATGTCTCATTTTAAAAATATTATTTTGGAATTTTTATTCTCCCTGAATATTTAAAACATACAGTGACTCACTTTAATATTCGGACAAGAATGAAATTATTGGTAAATGTGGAAAATTACTGCTAATAAGTTTTTTTTTTGTTTGTTTTTAGGTATATTATTAGTTATGTATCTCTCTATTGAATTATAAAAAAAAATCAGAACAATATCTATTAG
>JAABKK020012894.1:179-21878 GCA_011634745.2 Catotricha subobsoleta
TTGGAAGGGGGTAAAATGTATGGGGGAAATGTTTTTCTTCAAAAATAAGTGGTGTTCATGAATACATTTTCTGTAGGTTATTAAATAATTACTAAAAAGTGCGGTAATCTTGTTACCTAAATTAGTAATTAGTAACAAATGCCGCTTGGGCATGATAGGTAACGTCGTTCAACTGTGAGAGACCGACTGTGTCAATGGCAAAACGGCATGACTCATTTTTGGATTGATGGGCTGTGCATGAACCTGGACGTAAACTATTTGGTAAATTTCTCATCATGACACGAAAAATAGAACTTTCAGCTGTACAAAAAAATAACCGGGTACGTTCACTGCCTAAAGATGGACTCATCATCCATCTATCCATCCAAAATCAAAACAAATAAATGTTAAAGTTGTGTTTATTTACCTATTGACCTATGGTATGTTTGTACATAGTTTGTATTTTGTAGTAACTAATTTAACAAATTCAATAATGTTTCTTTTCTTGTTTTTTGTATAAAGTAGTCGAATTTTTCATAATCTTCTGAGTGCATCATTGTTCATTTCCGTGATTTAGTTTATTAACTCAAATGTATAACATTCTATAATCACTTAAATTCAGATTAAATATATAATAATTATTTAATTGAAAAATTTGTTAATATTATTTTGAATAACATTGGTGTAATATGAAAATATTTAATATAAATAAATAATCGATATTTACATCAACAATCTCGCTATCAAATGTAGTTCAGTAAACATTATTTAATTAGTTTAAAAAATAAATCGCTAAGATTTTAATCTTAAATTATTTTATTTTGCATTCTGAAAATATCAACCTTTAATAAATAATGTATTCTAGTTTATCAATAAATTTTCAATAAATATAAGATTATCAATTGACCATATGTTTTTAGTATAAGAAACACAACCTTTTGTTATTATTAAGGAAATACGCCAGACACAAAATTATGTGGTTTATTGAACTTGTCAATTTGTGTATTTAGTAAATTTTATATTAAATTCTTAGTCAATTACATTATCTAGTTTCGATCGAATTTCGAAAAAAAACAATTTGGTTTAGCAAATTTTTTTTTTTTTTTATTTTAAGATTAGCTGGGCGGATTTTAATGGTTAATATATTATATTCTAATTAAAGCAAAATAAAATGATCGTCTTCCATAATTTGATATACAATATACATATATAATTAAATAAAAAATGCAATGATTTGTTAAATAAAATTTATTATTATAGTTCCCTATAGTGCTGCGGGTTACTCTCTCTAGGTGTACAAAAAGCAAAACTTTATAATTGTATAGTTTTATACAAAACCTCAGGTATATAAATGATTGGTTTAGGAGATGCAGATTAATTAAAATTTTTGTTTAATGGAAAACATTAAAATTATACAAACAGTTATAAATCTAAAGATAGAACAACATATTTAAAACTATTGTCGCATACAAAATCAAGAAATTATTTCTTCTGTTTAAACGAATACCTGTTTTCATAAGCAAAAATAAATTTAGCTCCTTGTTGAATAATAGGTAAAGACAAAATTTATCTGGTATTTATTTAGCAAAATGTGCTTCAGATTACTGTAATTCTTTAAATGTAGGAGTTACCATACGAAACATTACAATTAAATCAAAAGAATAATTGCCGCATATTGTGAAAATGGACTCTAATAAATCGGCGATTACTTTTAAAATTTTAAATTGATTAAAGAAATTAATGATATCAAGAAATTAGACTTAATTCATATTCATTTAAATAATAAAGATTATAATTTCATTGCTTTTGGTGCTATCAATTGTCAAATTAGTAATTTCCTATTGCTATTTAAATATTTTATTTTTTTTATTTTGTTGTTCTATCTTTACTTCATACACCAATACCATCATTTACATAACAGTTTGTATACTTTTGATATTTTAATTTTATGGTGGTATTTGTTTTATTATTTTCACCTTAGTTCTTGATAAATATTGCTGATGACGTACATCTTAGATATCGAAATATGTTCAATATTATATTTAATTAAAAAATTTGACGAATTTTAAAAGTTTTTATCTTTTTTTATTATTTTAATAGGTATGTTGTAACGTATAGTAAAAAGTCTAATGTATGTATGTATACTCAAAATATTTTAAGGTACCTACCTATATGCTGACCAATTAGGATTTTCTAATATAAATCTTGTAGTTTGGCAACGTTTAGGGATTACTCTCCGTAGGAATACCCCACATGCAGCTGATGAATTGATTTTGCTATTTTACGATATTCTCTATTTTATTTGTTTTTATTCATTGCTCTTAGCTCATGGAATTTATACTTTAAAATTTGATTGAGACGTTTCTAATTAAATCAGGCTTTTGCAAAAAAAAAGAAAAGTTAAATCATTTATAAGTCGCACTCTCTTCGATTAACAAAAACCAAATTATTCAAATTTATTTTATTGATTATTTATTTCACAAATTCATTCATTTGATTTAAAACAATAATTTTTTATTTGTTACTGATCACAGTAATAATGCATTTAAAAGCAATCATCGAATATTATCTCGTTTACTGCAATACGTAGTCTGTAATTATAATCTTTCAGTTGTTTGATTTTCTCTGGGCACTCGCATAGCGCATTTCAGCTTTAGCTGCCTGAATATGATGTTCATATGCCTCTTTAACTGATTGCGGAAATCTACTGGTTCCCTGGGATGATGCATTGCTATTCGACTGTTTTCCAATAAATATAATGAAATTAAGTTCAAATTTAGAATTCACAAAAATGTTGTAAATAATATTTAACGAATAAAATGTCTACGATCAATTTATTAGATATTTAATACGATGCATAATTTCGTACATAATTAATTGCTTGCAAATGGTTTGGTTTACCAATAATTTATTATACTATAACTTTTTGTATGCATGCAAGTTTTTACATACGGAAAATTATGTTTCGTGTATAAGAAGTATTAGTAAACAAAAAAAAATAAAAAACATAGAAAACCAAAAATTATTAATTCTTTCATCTTACCATTTCACGTTCGTCACCTTTGCCTGACATAGTCTTGATATATGTAAATAAGAAATAAAATAAAATTATTTAGATGACTTAGGTTTATGGAACGTATAAGTTTCGTAAAACCAAAAATCAAAAAAGAACTTAATAAGTAAATGGTTATTACATGACCAAATTAATATTGTCCTAACATGAATTAAATAAAATTATATAAAAATTATTACCGTGTGTTCTTCTTAACGGTTTTTGATAGTCTGAAATGGAATTAAAAAAGAAAATGATAAATATGAAATAAAAATTAAAAACGAAACAATAAAATAATTATTTATCTTATATGTATTGATAATAGGCAACTCCGTTTAATTTTTCACTTCAACATTTTATTTTATCGAAGATATTAAGTATGAATATGAATTAATTCACTTTTGATATATTTCCACAAAGTTGAAATTATAAATTGGTATAATAAAAAGATGGATTTACTATTTTGATTGAATTTCAACTATTTTTAAACAATCAAAAGTGAATTCATTCGATAAAATAAAATATGTAAGTTTATATTTCTGAAACTTTGAAGTGAAAAATTAAACCAAGTTGATTATTGTCGGAAAGAGATAATTATTATAATAATTTCATATAATTCTTATAATCTTAAATAAATATTAAACATTAAAATTTTTGATTTGATTAAATTTTTGTTGAAGCAATTAAGTTTATAATCTTTTTGTACAGATAGAGTCTATAACAAAATTATGTTATGATGATCTTCATATAAAAATTGAATTAAAATTGATTTTCTCACATTAATTGGTAATCATGTCGTTTGTCTAATCTGATTTCAGATCGTCTATAAGAAAAACTGGTTTGTAAATTACTTTTAGATCAAAGATCGAATCATGAGCAGCACTCAATATATTATAAAAAAAAAGTGTTCGTAATAGATGTAAATAAAAATGAGGATAAAAAATGATATACATTTAAATTCATCTAGATAAAATTTATCTCAGATGAGATGATTCGATAATTATCTTTTAGTTTAGATGTAATGAATATCTAAGGTGGTATCATCTATTGCGAACGCTGATATAAATAATTTATATTTACTATATGCAAAGTAGTATTGAACGAAAATAAATCAATTTCTTCAACAGATATGTTACATTACTGAATCAAATATAAATTAAAACCAATTTTAAAATAATAGAAACCGTAGTTAAATAATTGCAATTACAGTAGGTATAAAAAGATTTTTTCACACTTAAATTACACAGGTGCGGCTGTGTCCACCTACCTAAAACAAAATATTTTCACCTTAACTGGCACTGCAAACAATTCTTACACCGCAATTTAAATATTTTCAGATTTGCGACTGAATCAACTGGCGAAACACAAATGATTGAAAAATAATTATGAATAGTTCTACTTATGTAGTCAGTCGCTTATATGTTTATTGTTTACATTTAATATGCTCTTTTAAATATTTTTTTTTTCTTTTATCACCGAAATAACATAATATGTATCATATATTTATCTACTATGTCGACAAATAATCGAATATGGAATATGTAATCGAACCCATTATATCGATATGGCCACATATCTTTTAAACTATATTAGATTTCTGCTGCACAATGATATTTCATAAAGCAATTACAATTTTTACATATAATAATTAGATTATAATTTAATTTAAGATCATTTTTATTTTTTCTATGAACGTTTTGATAATTTATTTTACATGTAAGCAACTTGAATATAAGATAATAATAATTTTTCTCATCTAACAAATAAGCATATTAATCTATTAACGTACCAAAATAATGCAATTCTTATTAATAGAGCGGTATCACACTATAATTTTATCGTGTTGAATTTCTTGAGGATTGAAATAACTCGTAAAGGCTTCTTTCTTTATGCAATTATAAAATGTATGGGGTTGACTTATAAAATATTTACCTTTTATTTATTCGTATCTTGACCTTGAGTCAGTTATTTTTATGTCTGTAAATAATCTTTATTTATTCTTGAAAAATAATATTAACACTTTAACGAATTTATTACTTTATAATTTTTATTAAATGTATTTCAGATCTTTAATATTATTGTGAAAAAATTTACTTATAAAATCAACACTATTTCTAATGCGTGGTAGGTTGTTATAGTGTTCTATTATTCCCCCTTATTTTTTCCATAGATCTTACAATTATTATGTTTCTTACAAATAACCAATTAAAACATTCAAATCTATGTAAAAGAATAAAAATAAATTTAATAATGATTTTCTTATATATGTATTTACTTAAGGAATATCCTTTTTCAAATCATAAGTAATATTATAATTTTATTTATGTTAAACTGTTTAAAATTTAACAACCGGATGCACATTTATTCTTTTGCATGTTACAATGTTATTCCTATCTAAAATATACAAATAACAATCAGTTTAAAACCATTGTAAAAATATGAATCAGTTCTACAATCATCGAAATACCATATGGAAACAAATAATAAAGATGAAAAATATAATTAGAAATTAGTCATAATAACAAAATGTTATTAAATATTTAATAAAACAGAATACATACTTCCAAATTCTGGAACGCTACACTTTGAACAAATTTAAATATTAAAAAAGAAAAATTCGATTTTATTAATAAATCTGGACAACATATACAACCAAATTTCGTGAACATGTAGGTTTTTGAGTTGTTAGATTTTAATTATTCTGATTGAATATTTCGATAGAGGTTGAAAAAGTAGACCAAAATGCATTCATGGTTTAAAATATGTCAAAAATGGACATGTCGGGGTTAGATCCCATCGTACTCATTTAACATATTACGCCTATTTCATTTATGAATTAAAAGTAAAAAAAAAATCATTCGGTTACTTATTATATTTTAACCGCCATTGGCAAAAGCTTCATTTTACCTATTTTCGTTTAGGCGCTATTTACATTTAAGCTTCCTTCTGATTTTTTCTTGGTACAAAAATATAAGTTTATAAAATTTAATCCAGAATAGAATTCAAAAAATATATTAGAATTTTTATTATAAATAAATGCGGCACTATTAATTATTTCATTAATTCCTAAAACTAATTTACTATGCAGAGTCATTTAGATAAATTTTTCATTTCCTCGAAATTGTTTTTTCATTTGTTACTAACATATTCTTTGAACAAAATAAGTATGGTTCTAAAAAGATTTCTTCTAGAGTCGAGAAAAAGATTATATGTCAGGGGAAATTGCTGATATTTACCATTAATTATTTAGATCCACAATAACACCTCTCCTAGACGTCATTAAATCAAAACATGGTTTATCCGATGGTATAATAGTTTCCACGCTAGGTTTCCATTTTTAAGGATCTCTAGTGTGAATGCTTCGATTTTGAAAATTTTATACTAAAAGTTTTTTCTGGATAATTGGAAGGGGGTAAAATGTATGGGGGAAATGTTTTTCTTCAAAAATAAGTGGTGTTCATGAATACATTTTCTGTAGGGTCCTCCGTTTATAAGTTATTCACTTTCTGGTTTCATGTCGCCTGAAGTCAATTAACAGACTTGGTAAAAAAAATATTATCTCTATCTGACTGATACTACAGAATACAATTATTTGTAATGGTACAAAATAACAATGCTTCGAGTATTGCCAAATATTGTCAAATATTTGCCTCTTCAGCTAATCGAAGATCCACTTTATTTCTGCACGTTAATCAGTAGGCAAAATAAAACAACAAAAAAAGCAGTGGTAGAGAAGGTATGTAAAAAAAAAAAAATAGATCCATTCCGAAATAGCACTCGAGAAGATAATATTATTCTTGAATTCATATGCAAATATATATTCAAATTATCATGTCTCAAATATTTACTTAATTAATAAATGTGTAAATCTACAAATGTAGCACTTTTATAAGCTTATAATTTAAGTTTATATCTATTCATTAAACATAAATGTGAATTGTGAATGCAGAAAATAGAAATTTTAATAGCAATGTTGAGTGCTTGAAATATGTATACAAGCGATTGCTTATGAAAGTAAATAGCAAAGAGATCACATTAACAAAGTTAACAAAAAATGCTTTGAGAATTTTATATTGCCTTACATGCACGAATATAACTTATTAAATTGTTATAATTATGTATTTACATAATTTTCTTTTATTAGATTTAGTAAATAGTAATAAACTTAAAATAAGTCACAGATTCTTCTTCCAGTTGCTCAAAAAAGTTATTTAATAAACGTTTTAAATTTTACTTATCAATGCAAATATGAGCAAACGTAATATGTTTTTTTTTTGCACTGGGTCAGATTTAATCATAATTATTTCCATGAAATAGTAAATTTGTTTCACGTTCGTGGATGATTTATAGTTTCTTGTTAATTTATTCTTTACATTTATTTTATTTTAGATTTATTTTATTTTGCTCCTCATGACGAGAAAAATTGCTTCAAGTATTTCATATAGAATATTTAAATTTAAACTTTATTTGAATTTTGACGGAAATTTCCACTAAATGCTATTTAATAAATAATAATAATAAATAGTTTATTTGTTCTTAGTTTTGAAGAATTAATTAATTAAAGCTAATTGTCATTAACTCCAATTATGGTTTCAATGATATTCACAATAATTTCTTAGAACCGATCTGATTTCATTTTAAATATTATTTACTTCAATTATATCTTAATTTTTTTTATTGAAAATGGCTTCTTTTTTCCATGAAAATAATTGCTCAAGATGATTTTTAACACTTCTTCCATTTGATGCTTTAGAGATTTTAGTTGGAATTCATTTAAAAAAAAACACCTGTTATGCATTTAAATTTTCGATTGGTTATTTACATCGAGTTGCAGAGACTGGAGCCTGGAAAAAAAGAAAACCCGAATATAAAGATTTTATGAAAAAAAAAATAAAAATATTTTACAAGAAAAAAATTGAAATTGAAGTTAAATATAATTAAGGATGTCTGGCTTTGTAAATTTATTTTTAAATTATTTATATGGTTTTATGAGTAAAATCATTCCTAATATAATTGAACATCAAAGCATTTAAAGCACATTCAAACCATGTACTTAGTTGCGCTATATTAGAGAATCAGGTGCTACAAGAGTTTAATAAACGGAAATTTTTGTGTCGCTTAGTAACACTCATCATCAATCATAAGATAGAATAAAAATCAGATAAGAGAAATCAACGTCAACTAATTTTATTTGAAATTTCGGGAAACATTATTGCTTGCGATCACAATATAAAACTTTTTATCTCAGATATTTGATTATAATTAAGAAAATAATAACATCAAAATAAAGATAAGCAAACGGGCGGACTGGGTGCCGACATGTACTCTCTGACTCACCTCCTACGTTTAAAAAATTATTAAAATCATATATCAACAGCAAAATTTTTATTTAATTTATCATTTTTAGTAAATGAAGTGGCCACTGTGGCAATTGCCCTATAGTCCGTTTCTGTTGAAGCAATATAAGTTTTTAAAAATGTAATTTAGTACTAAAAATAAACATTTCGTTGTGGATATTTAAATTTTAGAATAGTGTATTATACCTATATACCTATACCTATTCTATGTATGTCCTATTTTTCATAGAGTAAAAAAATAATATGTACAGATTTTTATTTTTCGTTACATAAATGAAGTTGTGTACCAATCCATTGGCAGCTTGTTTTTATATGAACTTTTCGAAATCTACGATACTTAGGCGTTGGGCGTATTTCAATCTCAGCATATATTTTCCTATTTTTCTACTACGTACAATAGAAATTATGATCAATATCAGAAAAGTTTGATAACCGACTTCCAGACCTTCACACAAATTAAAAATACCATATTATGTACTACAGTTATATGGCATTACTTTAGTTTGGAACTGGTCACTCAAAATGGATTGATTTTAAGGTCCATTCATGCTAACTCACACATGTAATTTTTTACATTTAATATTTACGTAACATTTAATTTATCAAAGGTAAATCACATTCAATTATTTACATTAAAAGTATCTTTCTGTATATGTAGAATAGAGAATCGAACGATAATCTGATTATTTATTACAAATAAGGTGAACAAAATTTTCATCTTAAAACGGGGTGAATGCATTAAAAATGAAACAAGTAGGCTTTCTCTTCAACGTTATAATTCTATAAGAAACCAGAAAGGAAAAAGAAATAGACTTATTTTTAGATTGAGGGTGGCTCAACTGCATTCGTATAAGTTTTCGTTTAAACAGAAAAGAAAATCTAATTTTTAAAAAGCAGGAAAATTTGTTTTATTAATGGAATCGCTAGCAATTGAATAAGTTTAGAATAAGAGAAGTTTATGTACACGAATACTCCCTTTGCATCGTTTCATGTTCAATAATATGTTTAAAATACCCTAAGGGCTTGAGTGAGTACGCTTAAACTCATACAAATACAATTCGGATGGATACAAACAACTACATGTATAATATATTATAAATATAAGGTAATCGTCATATTATTTGAAGGGTTTTCCATAACATCGCTATCAGACAAAGAAAAATGAAATGAAATGGAATATTGGATATTCATTGTTGGTTATTAGTTGCATAGAAGTAGAAGGGAACTTTAACTGACTGGTTTTGTGAGATATTTTATTTGAATTTACTGTTACAGTCACAACAACTTAATAATAAGCGAAAGTGTTTAGTTTGAAGGTATAATTTGAAATATCTAAATTTCAAATCAGTTACGCTTTTTCTAAAAAAACAACCTGCCATTGGGGTACACGACTTCATTTTTGTTAGGAATGTTGCCAAAAGACGTAGAATTTTATTGTCTTCAAAATATATAGCTTTTTATTTTAATCCATTTACTTAATTCTTAAAGAAAAAATAAAATGTTTTTCATTACCAAACCGAGAGCCAATAAACATCCAGATCGAATATTAAACTTTTGATTTATTGACCACTGTTACCCGACCACTGAGCTCTGAGAAAAATCGATTTGGTCAAAAAAGTTGTAAAAAGGAATACTTTATATCTCAAAAATGAAGTAAAGAAACTTATCATTAAAAATATTTTATTCGAGACAAAAGTTGTTCGTATTTCTTATTATTTATTTCCTCTATTGGTGAGTTTATCCTTAACCGCGCTTCTTTAGAATTAATTTTTAATTTTGCAAGTTGTTAAATGTTTTTATTAAAAACAATTTAGAACATTCATTCCATATTGATTCAACATTCACCAAATGCATGCTGACCCGAGGAACATTTTGTAACCACGGTTGACTGATACATTGCTGAAGAGTTGCATATAACTTAAAATGTTTGATTGCAGAAAAATATTGCTGAAACATAATGTAAAGAACTTACAAAAAATAAATTTGCGGCTTTACAGTCCGTGGGTGCTTATGCTTATACCTCCTTCACAGGAGCTATCTTGCTCACTCGTGAGCTTTAGTTTTCCTTGTACCCCAAGTTTTCTTAAATCTTCTCCATTTTGTCACTTCATCTTCTTTTAAGTCAAAAGTTACGAGTCCAATACAACGGGAATAAATTAATTAAAATAAACTTCGGTAGTACCGATGCATTGTGAAAAGGATAATACGTAAGAGGGTTTCTACGGTTCGCTTTCGGATGAATTGCAACTTTATGTAACTTGTTTGCAACGTTTTGTTTTCGTTTGCATTTCAATTTTTATGCAATATTTTACTTTCGGTTGCGTTGTTGAGATAACTTGTCCGCAAGTTGAATTATTAAAATAGAATATCAAATGGCAGCATTCAAGTGTGTAGCGCACAACGTCCACGCCTGGATTAACGCTAAAAGGAAGTACAATTTAATAAAAGGAAGGCTTTGTAAGAACAGGAATTATAAATATTAGTTATGCAACGCCAAAATGCTTCTTGGGAAATTTATAGATGTGATATGTAAATAAATTTGTAACAAATATTTAAACAAAATTATAGAACTTCAACGCATATTATTTACATTCAAGACTCAACATACCAAATAAATTAATTTATGATTTGTATGGATGCTGTTGCCAAGTAAGTAATTAGATATTTGACTTTATAATTATTATATTTCTCTTTAATGTTTAACGAAATTGCCATAGAGAAACTTATTTCCATCCGTCTTCCCATATTTTAATATTCACATTCATACACTTGTTGTCTGTAGGTGGTGTTTGATAAACTAATAATATAATATAATTATAATATATACAATATACATATATTCTTTTTAATTGTGTAATAACTTCTGTGAAATTAGAAAGAAAACTTCGTATAACTTTGGTTTGAATCATCATTCTCATTATTTTAAATGTAAAAGAGCACAAGCTTAGGGTAGGGGTATTGGTTTCTGCTTATGACTCATATATAAAAATTAAATCAATACTTTACTTAAGATCATTTTTTTACCTGTTTATGCCCACATGTTTATATCAAATACTATTCTCATGTTAACAATATAAAAGAAGCGATTCATAATGTGTTTGGGGTTGGAAACATTTTTATGAACTGTCTTCCATTCTATTGTGTCTCCCTATCTGATGATCCGTTTTGCCAAGCAAATATTTTATATTGAAATAAAGATATAAATTTGAAATGTTATGTAAAACCCTGTTCAACGAACTAAGTAATGTAATTCGGCATAAATTTATTGTTTTGCTCAAGTAATGTTGAGTTAAATCATGGTGTTAGTTCTATCTCAAACTTGAAAGTAATTATAAACGAAATACATAAAATATTAAAATTATATTAAAGTAAAACATACTCATTACATTTTACAATCATTTTAAATATTGTATCTTTTGGCTTTTCATTGTTTATATTGTAATTCATAATTTAAGTATTTTATTGTATTCCTATTGAAAATTTGTCTGGTAAAATATCATATTTATTATTTTATGGATACCATACTAAATGTTTCATGCGTGTTTAATACAGTTTTAATTGAATTTCAACATTAATTTAATTTCAATGTTATTGTTTATGCTTTTCAATTATTAATTCTATGATAAATGATTATTACAACAAGATTACATTTTATGTTGTTATTCGTTCACTCTCATATTTAAAATTAAACTTAATTATAATTTTTAATTAGATTTATTTTATAACGCATGATGAATATATTTTTAACATAACATTTTATCAGAACATCCCATATTTCTTAATTTTGAAAATTTCCAAAATGGAAAGCAGCTGAAAAGAATATTTCATTATTCCAGTTTGAAGCACATTTAATACTCATTTTAGAATTTAATACTCATTTTAGAATTCAATTATTAGAAGCATTATTTATTAAACACAATAAAAAAAAAATAATTGGTACTGGTATTTAAAAAAGTACTTTCAAGTACTAAAGTATTTGGTATTGTTCCTTACAGTACTTTTTTGCGATAATGCTACTGATACTTCTAAATAATGACATTTTCAGGTACATTGGGATTGGTCCAAGCCAAGTGAATAAAAACTAAGCAACTGCTAGAAGTATATAACAACATATGCTACAAGCAATAAGTAAAAGTAAAACCATTTACTATAAATAGAAGCATTTATGCTATAATCATTTACTTCAATTTGAGTGAATAACCTTTTGCTTTTATTTATTAGTAATTGCTATCAAAATGTAAATGCTAGATTTGCTACTTAGTATTTACTAAAAAGTAATTACTTGATTCTTTTATATACTTGAATTCTAGCAAATACTCGAAAAACTACAAATTAAAGCTATTGCTAATCAGCAATTAACAACATATTTTTTATTAGATTTACATCACTATTAAAATTTGTTCTAATACTTTATAAATTTAATAGATTTATAGAGAATTTTAATTGCTTCTTTTTTTTCTCTTTTCTTTTATACTGGTACTTGTACTTGTTTTAGTACAGATTTTAATCTGATACTTGTGTGATTACTGACACTGAAATATTTAAAAAAAAAAATTGTGAAAATACTTATACTTGAAAAAGTTCTTCTAAGTATAATTTCAATATTTCAGTACTTTTTTCCAGGTACATGCCCTCATCTCTGGTGATCCCTCAGAAGGATGAACCAGCAAAAACTTGACGTGGGTTGTAGGTGTTGATGTGTTCGTGGTACGATTTTATAGAAATATAATGTTAGTCAAGTTAATAAAATCCGAGAAACTACTCTGTTTTTGGTTAAAATATAGAAATATAGAAATATAAAAATATAAATTAAATTATTATACATACGTCAATTAAAACTACATATATTTATAAATTATATATTAAATTTAACATAAAATAATTCTAAAATAAAAATTTCTCTTTGATGATCTATTAAACAGTAATTAAAATTAGTCTTCAAAGTATTAACTGAACCGGACTTTTTAATAACATTACGTAAATTATTCCAAACAAGCGAATTACTATAAGAAATAACAATTTATCATGTTCCGTATTAGGGGAACCAATCATCAATTTACCATTATTATTAATTACATAAAGAGATTGAATATAATTTAGGAGTCCATTTAACATAATAATAAGCATTTTTATTATGGTTAAATAGGCAAGAAAACTCAACACTTTAAAATATAAAGAAATTAGAAAAATAATCGATTTAAATCAAATACCTACATCAACATCCATTTACTTTTTAGCATCTATTTTAGCTATTAACATTTTTAGAATTTTATTAGTCTATAGACTTTTTTCTTGTAAAAATAATTTACTTTTAAAAATTGTTTTTTTTTTTTTTAATATCTTCAAATTGCTTTTATGGCGTTTCTAAACCTTATTGTATTAAATGTTATTATTTTTTTTTATATTTCATAAATTTAATGAAAAAATTCGATTTAGGTACAATTTTTTTTTCTAATAAATGAAAAATAAAATAAAAGCAGACTATTGAAACAATGCAGACTTGTATAAGTAAAATATTCGATGTTGCATGGAAAATAACTATGTTGATCCAGATGTCACAACACTCAACATGGATTTGTTGGTCGTATACTTACTTTATAATGAGCCTTGTTGATATTTTTTTTCTATGGTGGAAACGTATTCTGTATATTTTACTGGAAATTGTAACCATGGCGGTAATAAGCCTAACTTAAAACACATATGTTGCAACACCCCAATAAGACACGTAAAATATTATTATTGATTTCGTGATGGAGAAATTTCAGTTGAATTAATAGCCCATCGAAATAAATTTTCTATTAACTAATGTGAATTTTTTTTTATACGTTAATTATTAAGTAAATTTACCATTTATAAAATATCATTTGATAAATTAGTAATAATAGTAATATCTTCAATTAATTCTTGAATATATGGTATTTAACGCAAATATTAAAAATTCAAAGTGCCTTGAAAGTTTATTAATGTATAAACTCGTAAAGTATTGAGTTTATCTTATCTTAAAATGAAAATGAAATTTATAATTTTTCTTTTTATTTTTCTTCGTCTAATATATAATGCTTACTAAATTTTAAATGTCTTGCTGAGTCAGTTATACATACATTGTTGAGACATGTACATTGTACAGGAGAATAAGAACATAAAAAAATAAAACTTATGATGTTAGATAAACCAAAAAATGTATGAACTAGGTGTGGTTTCGTGCTTTAGAAACTTTTTGAAAAACTTTTTGAATTTGCATTATAAAAAAAATGGGAAATAATATTTGATTCAAGTTTTATTATTATTTTAAAGTCATGCAAAACCAGCTGAAGAGCACACTGTACGCTTGGGTAAAATTGACCTAGTTTTAGCCATTTTATCAATAATTCTTTTTATAGGCAAAATACTAAAATAAGAAGATTCTTGCGCTTGATTAAGTATATTTCTGTTATGTTACCCACCATATTTGATTTTTTTCGACATATTTTTTTAATACACAACGCAAGTTGATTATATATTAATATATTGAGGAACATATACACAACTGAAGTGAAGTGTTAAATAGAACAACCTTGTGAGTTCTTCATGCAAATAGAAAGGCGCTCAAATGTCAAAATAATTTGATCTTATTTGCGATTTAATTTAATAGTGTTAAAAGTAAAAACTAGAATAATGCAACCATATAAATTACTATGCTATTAAAGCACTCATTTAAAATATTTTAATTTTTTTCTATCAAAATTAAACGGAAAATAATGAAAAGAAAAGAACATCTTAATTTGAAATATTTATTACTAAATTTACATATAAACTTGTCACAGCGAGCTTATTCCTATGAATGTAAATTTCTGAATTTAAATTTAATGGTATTGTTTTTAGATTTTGGTATAATACACATTTAAGAAATAGATAGATACTTACTACATATACGTATATATGGAAAGGGAAACAACACAGGTGAGTAATCCAATCAATTTGTTTTTGCTAAAGAAAAATTTTAGGGTGCAATTACACTGTTATCTAAGTAGGATCTACTTTTATTTTAACCTTCTTGTTATAGTTTTCGATAAAATTTAAATTTATTTTGTACGTAATAATTTTTTTTTATTAGGATTTTTGTGCATTAATGACGAATACTTTTATTCACTATAAATAATATGAAAAATATTAAATTTAGAACATAAAAATAGAATAAGCGAATTTCTTAAAGTGTAATTGTGTGGTGCATATAAAATGTTCAATAAAATAGAAATATATGTAGCAATAAAAATGTAAATAGAAAGATTTAAATTAGTTCTCATCAATCAATATTGTACAATCAATAGAGTGTATTTTAATGGTATTTTTATTTTTTTTTTCAAAAATATACAGTCATTAATAATAGAAAGTTACCATGAATAATATATGTTTAACTGTGGTATTTTCCTTAAAGTAAATAAATAAAAGCATAAGGGTTTGAATATATAATAATTCTATTTCAAAACAATAATACAGATTATAGAGTTAACCGAGCTCAACATATGAAGACAAATGCAGATAATCCATCAAAGTGAAGACAGATCCAACATTTGATGAAGATTACATTTTTCGTTAAAGCTTTTATTATATCTTCGTTTTTCTTTATATATATATATATAAAATATATTCATTTTTATGGGATTTTCTAATTTTTTCAAAATTTTATAGCACACTTTTGAAACATTGCTTCTCAATAAATTTTAAAAATATAATTTGTACTCAAGGGTGGAAATTGTATTTGGATCTAATCCTATCATGAATTTATCGTAATTCAAGTACACAAATGTATATCACTAAGACCACAATGTTACACATTTAATTACATCATAAAATTTCCATTTAGCTTTTGTGCCATACCATATATTTACCTAAAAGTTAGTACATAAATATAATTTATATGTCGTATTACCATTCAGTATATATTGTCCAATATACATTTATGCGTACAATAAAATATTGCACATAATAGAAGCACATTACATAGAAATTTATCATTTTATCATCAACCCCCTAATTCAAAAAAGCATACCCTTAATCAAGTATTAGCATTCGTTATTAAGAACCAAAGAGAATGCAATTCAGGCTGTACAGTGTACACATTAATCTTATATAATTTATTTATAAACTTCTAATATATGAGACTAGACATATATTCTGTGTCCTCAGTAATTCAAAAACTACATTAAAATGAATAGTTTTCTTTTCTTATGAGAGGGAAAAATAGCAAATTAAGAATAAATATACCTAGTATATGAATATAATTTCTGTAGTTCTAATCATTAGGGGTATTGAATTGTTTTTTTTTTCTTTCAAAATGTTGTTAATAATCCAATTAGATATTAATAAATTTTGAGAGTTTAATGCTAAGAGCACTAATCGTCCGTGAACGTTACACAAATTAAATTAAAAACTTTGTGTAACATGAAATTTAAAATTTAAACAAATTTAAAAAAAAAATAAAAAAATAATAATATAAAATATGAAAATATGAAAATATAACATTATGGGGGTAAGCGTAAGAAGTATAGGGGGTAGATGACACAAGCGACTAATTGCCATTGATCGTGTGATTCCAGTCGCATGAGATTGTTCTTCAGTCACCAGTCATAAATTATTTACCGAAACACTTTATAAATTTTTCATTGCCGAAATCGAATATTAAATCAAATTATATTTTTAGTTAGCATTTCATATTATTGTTTTTCGAATTTAAAACCTACAAATCATAGAGATTTTTATGTTTTTCTTTCTTTCTTTTTAGCAAATATAAATTTATTTTTTTAGTAAATCTTATTATATCAAAGATAATCACGAATTCAATGATATTTTTCCATCTGGTAAACAAAATAAGGAGGTTGAGTTGAGAGCTACATTATATCCGATATAAATTCCGTTTTACTAACACGTGACCCCGTCAATCTGTCACCTATAACATTTATCCAAGCAAACAAGTGTGCTTAAATGGATAAAATGAAACGAGCATGAAAATAACAAAATAAGTACTTTCAGAAGAAATGATGTGTGATTAAAATGTCAATAATATCATTTTCATATTTTTTTTTTGATTAGATTGCATTTTCATCTCACGATTGATGTTTGCTATGTAAATAGGCGTCTTATATTTCAAACAAAATATATTATAAAAATTATATAATATAAGAAATATTTTAGTTAAAGAAATACAACAGATAGTCATTGAGCACTGTCACGGTTACACCAAGTCATTGCGATGTTTTGCGTGGTACTGTTTTTACGTGATTTTGTATGGAAAACTAGCATTTTTCAACTTTGATTAAAGAAAATTCATATTGCCACTAATTCACAAACATTATATATATATATAATATATATATAGAATAGATGTTGATTGGAGACATTATTTTTCTATTCTATTTTTTTAATTGCTCAGCTTTGTTGAAAACGTAAATGCGTTTATTTTTCTCGTTAATTTTGTTTTTGTTTACCGTAGTCGTTGAGAAATGAAAAGGCCGACTTCCTCTCATTTCAGGCTATTAATTATTGGGAATGGAACGTCGGTTCTTCCATTTTATTCATAGTTAGTTTGAAACTATTTGAATATAGCATTAATTTTTCACGATTTATTTTTGAAGAAAGCCAAACGATTATCCTTTTATATATTATGCAGAACTGCGGTTTCTTGATCTACGATCGTGTTGGAACTACATTTTTACATCTGGAAATTATTAATAGCGCTGCATTATGCTTCGACTTAACTTATTATTGTATTCACAAAAAACTAAAATTAATACAGCGTTTTCAACATATATAATATACATATATACTTGAATCGCTGTATATATAGAATTTCAAATAACTACACTTTCACCCAAACCTAAATAAATGGAAATCTAATCTATGATTTATTTTGTAACATTAAAATGATTCTGTTTAATATGATAATGGACCGATCATAGTGCTGGATTTTCCTATTATTTTGTTATTTGGTAATGTAATACTGTTTCCTGATAATTCGTTGGACAAATCCCTCTTTTATATTTTTTTCGCTTATCTCTTAAACCATATGTGTGCAATGCACTTGTTTATTTAGGGTAGGAGTTATATCTGGGTTGGGGTTTATAAATAATAAAAACATTATTTAGTAAGTCCATGAGAATGCATTTCAGTCAGTATTGGAAATATCATATTATTAAAGAATCATAATGACTCCACGAAATTTATAGACATACAACATTTCTTTTTTTTTTTAAATAAAATTGAAAATGTAAAAAATATAATATTTATTAATTCAGATAGTTAATGTTAAATGAATAATGATATAAATATAGAGAATTACTGCAAACTTTTAGAAATAAAAAAAATTTATCCGTATAGTTCTAACTAAAGTTGAAGACATTCTTGTTAAAAGAGATTTCCCCTTTCATTTGATTATTAATTTGATTAATGTAGTTATTGTTATTTTTTTTTTTGTTTCTTTATTTTTTATTGACTATTATCACAATAAACTCAATCTGATCTTATATATAGTTATATTGCTAAACAAAATATATTTTATTTTAAAGAAATATGAAAAATAAAATACTGCCTCTTTCTAAATTGAAAAAATATGAAAATGAGAAACATTACTTAAAATTTATGTAAAAGTTTCTTCTATATTCAATACTATGGAGAATAAAACATATGTAGAATATAGACATGTGTTGTATTTTACGTGTTGTATGTATAATCTTATTGGAATTGACTTAATAATCAATAAAATTCTAGACGATAATATCAGTTTTTATAAATTTATATTCCAGCAATCAGCCCCAACGTCTGCATTGCATACAATAATTGTCTATATAACAGAAATATGTAAAATTATATTTTTCTATTCTATTTTGTGACATTCGTTCGTTTATTTTTTGTAAAAGCACACATTCAGTACGATACACTATTGTAGAAAAATTACTTCGCACAAAAAATGTTATGTGTACAAAAAAATTTAAGTATAATGTAATGAAAAAATAAAAAATAAAAATATAATACATTTATTCTTTCAAATGATTATTTGTGAAATTCGAAATAATATTTGATATAATTTGTGCTTCTTGAAATTATTTAATATTATTACATTTAAAAAGTTTATTTAATTGAATTATATTTTAATTAATAAAAGAAATTATTGAAATATAAAGTTCTAGGCAATACTTAAGCTACATAGGATTCTGTTGCTATTGGAAAACTAAAAATAGAAAAATCCTGGAATAAGTGCTGAACTAGCAGCCAACGGGGCTATTAAATAAGAAAAGAAACTCAAAACATTTTATTAAATTTTATTTATTTAACCACTTTTCAGACTTATATATTTTATATCATAGCTAGCTAAAAGGTCGCTTCGCTACGCTCTAATCCAACAACGCCAGCTTCACTTCGCTCGCGCTTGAAACACTCCCAAACATCATCTGCCACTATATTCATTCTTAAACTCAAATAAAAACGTATTAAATTTAAAGAAGAATAATTTTTAGCAAATTAAAATAAATTAAATTATTTTTATACAAAATAAATATCATATCACAAGTAAATTTTCTTTTTCATTGCAGATGGAAATATTACATTTAATAACCATAAGAAAGAAAGAATTCAACACATGAAACTATTTTTATATAAAAAAAAATATATTACAAATTAAAATTAACTATTCAGTTTTTCTTTAACTTATTTTATTCTTATTTCACTTTCTTGGTTTTCTTTTTCTTCTTTAGCTGTAATATGATTAATTATGTGAATATAAAACACTATGTACCTATATTTATGTATTAATATAAATGCTACGTTCTTTTATCTAATTTGTGAATTTCGCCTTAATTAATATTGTTAGAAAACTATTCAATTTTTTGTTCTTTATATATTATTTCCAGCAGTTTATACTTCTATTTTAGTTTTTCTTTACGACGAATGTTAGCTTTTTCCTTGCTTTTAAGGTCTTTCAAATGGACTAATTCTGTGTTCATTAAGTCACCTAATAAACTCATTACTTGGGGTCTGCTCAGTTATTGAGGGTATTCCTAATCTCTGACTCAATCGTTATCCAAAATGTATATTTGTGAGGTAAACCAATAACGAAATAATGTTTTTTGATTTTTTTAATTCATTTTTAAACAGAGAAAACTGATGACTTTCTTTTAAAATGCAAGTCTATAAAAGGTAAAAACTGTTTCTTTAAATTGTGCCATCGTTTACAATCGTCTCCATTTACAATCGAAAACATTCAATGCTCATAAAGTTAAGAAAAACAGAAAAATGGTTAAATTTCAAAAAATCACATATAAATGGAAGGAATAAAATCCAAGTTTTCCCTAGAAAACTTTCAACCAATCACAGAACAAATATTTATATATACATAATAAATAGATGTATCTCGTACCAAAATAAATTATTTAAAATGAAATTTGAGAAATTTTGGTAGTTTTTTATTTTTATATTTTTGAAAAGGCTCAGTTCCACTTTACCTTCTATAGCCAGTACAACAATGTATGCAATGGAAGAGGTTGCTAATTATACAATGCTTTAATAGATGTGTCTAGTCTATTTTTATGCATCCAAAAGGATTTTAAAAAAAAAATCACATCATTATCTATTAATCCATTATTACAAATTAATTAATTAATTTCTAATTACGTTTTTTGGCTTGAATAAAACTTTCAATAATAGGCTTAGCATCATTAAATGAAATTTACTTGAATATATAGGTATTTTTTTCTTCTTTTTTTTCATTAATATTTTCACAAGTAAACGTAATTTCACGCCAACATTCTATTTACACCCCTTTGCTCAATATATGCAGAAAGCTAATTGATCACCCTTAAAATGTCATGCCGATTTTAAAATGAATCTAAAGACTATACCGGTAACTTCCGTTGCGGTGCTTTCCTCTGATGGAATGTTTCATTGGTGGACCATTATACGAGTACCTGTAAGAAGCTCGCCTGCGCATAACTACTATATTCTATAACATTATGAACATTTTAAAATTAATAATATCAACTTCCCTTATCCCTATGTCGGACCTAGACGCCAAACGTTCTTTTATAATTTTAGAATTCTGATATGAAGCGTTACTATAAAATGTTCGTTATAATATTATGATGGTAGGATTAGAAACAAATATTACAAGAGTTAATCTAAGAATAATATTGTTGTGGTATTAATTTTAATAGCCATTTCTTTTTTTTAAGTAGTGAAACTTAATAAACGTTATTTGTTTATTGTATGTAAGCATAGGTGCACACGCTTCTGATTTCAGGGAGGGGTACATTTGAAAAATTTAGATAGGGTATTTTTTTTTTT
>JAABKK020012905.1:4119-14447 GCA_011634745.2 Catotricha subobsoleta
TTTTTTGTTTTTTTTTTCTTTTTCCGAAAGGTACTAAGAATACGAGAGATTGGATTGTTTTGTAAGCTCATGTAGAATGTGGACTGTAGGTGTAGATACTAAATTTCTCGTAACACTCCATATCAAGAGAGGCATAAATATATAAAAAAATTTAAACCTTTCAATAAAATTTATATGCGATTGTTGTGATTAAAGTGAAATTGTATCGTAGACATAGTAGCAATTCTTATAAGAAATGAACACTCAACACATTTTATTTTATAGTTTTATTTGTCGTTCTTTTAAAGCTGCTTATAATCAGATAGATTTTTAAAGTGCAACGTAATGTTCAAAAAATAAATGCTATTGTTCGAATATACAAAAAAAAAAATATGTAATATAAAACTATACAATTTATTATTCTTTGAAACTGTTGATTGAATACCATTAAGTTTTGATATTATATTGCGACACGAATGACTTTTCAGAATAGAAAACTGTAACAGGCGTAAATGTCTATAAATTTTATTTCAAAAAGCACGAGAGGCATGCTCCAAACCTTTTTAATTCAAAAACCGTTTTAAATTGTCCTATTTATTTTATTTGCCTTTTTACAGATTTTAATTTAATGAAAGTGTCAATTACAGACAATAAAATTATTTATCTGCACTCACGTTATCCAATTAAGTCAATGCTTCTTAAATAACAATTTCAACAGGCATTACCTTATCGAAAGATATCTATGTTTCAAATATCGGTTTCCATAAAATAAATATCAGCTCATTTTATATCGTCATCTGTCCCTTCGTGTCCTAACAAAATCTTTTCACCGATAATATCTACACCTAATATTTGTATGCTATATAACAATGCGGTAAGTTCAACCATAATAACATTACAATGGGAAAAAAGCCAATTCACGCTGAAATTTTTTTTGTGAATTTCCGTCACAATCAGTATCTAACAAAGAGAAAGAAAAATAAGCATCATTTTGTTAAAAAGTTTTTTTTTTCTCTTGAATTTGGTTACAATTAAAATGGAAATTTATAAAAGATAAGTGAGCTTTCTGTAAAATTTACGATTTATGTATTTTTTTTTTGGTTCCTTTGAAATTGGCAAATCGCTTTAAGTGTTACTGTATTTCAATTTTTATTTCTCTGTTTTAATTGGATGAATAATAAGTAAAAATCTACAAAATAATTCATAATAATAAAATTTTCAGTTGCAATATTTAACTTAAATAACAAGCATTTCTAAAAAAAAATATACTTCAAAGCTTATTGATAATTTGCTGAATTACTTTGTAATGCGCTGCGTTTCTCTTCATCATCCTTTTTTATTTGTTTACTCAAAGTATTATAAAATTATTTTAGGAATTAAAAATTTAAATTGTATAATAAAATAAGAATGTACATTTAACAGATGTATTTTAATTGTATTTAAAAACAATTCCCTGTTCCTTTTCGTGTATATATTTGCAAACGATTACATTACACTATTCCTTGTTAAAAAAAAAAAACACAAAAAAAATTTACTTCCCTATGAGAAAACATTTGAAAACATAAAAACTTAAGTGATGTTTATAAATTTTCCCAGCAGAATTAAATTATATTATGTTCGCTGCATAGCCATAATATAATAGAGACCGAATATGGCAAAAGGTATAAAGTACTTAAACAAAATCAATCCTGTGAAATGCTTTTTATGTTAATACCTTATATAAACCGGTAAGAATATCGTAGATACATACCTGCTGATATCATGTATTTGACTTAAAAAAAAAAAAACGAGAAAAAGAAGAAGAAGACGAAGCATATATATATGGAAATGGAAGATTTCAAAAATACCATACTAGCATACCACACATCTATAAAGCCTTCTACATATATTCATACTTTTACTAGCATTATATAAACAAAACATAAGGTAAAAAACATATAAAATCTATCTTTAAAACGATGCTAAAGCACTCAAAATTCAAAGTGTAGCAGGTGTTATAAAACGTCTTTCATATCAAACTTTTGTACATGATTGACTTTCATTACGTTTGATGTTGATGATACGTCGTAGAAATATATCCTTTTAAATTTATCGAATATAATATAGAATACTATAGAATATTATAGATACATTCTTTCACAATGTACTATTTGAGCTTTGAATGATATTTGATTGGAATATGATGGAAAAAAGTCATTTTGAACGATTTTCTGTATAATGGTATCACTATATATTTTGTTGCACTTGATATTTCAAATCATGGCTGCTTCAATGTCTCTTTTTTGTTATCCAGGTTTTCCTATTGCCTAAAGGAAAAACCAGATTTATGTACAAAGTATCAGATATTAAATGATATCTCCAAGTTTTTTTTTTTTGGTTTTTTTTTATCTGTTATAAAGCATATTCAGCGCTGAATATTCATAGACATAATTTTTACTTGAATATAAGTACGTATAAATTTTTATGTTTAATAAATGAAAATGTTTTCAAATTAAAATTGATCAGCTAGCGCTATTTATCGAAATTAATTTGAAAATGTGGAACATAAGAAAGTTTACATTTCTTATTTAAGTACGCGGGTGTTTTTTTGTGTTAAATGACTTTCCATAGTTTTTAATTATTGGAGAAAAGTTAATATGTATTGAGAATTTAAACTTCAAGATGGCAAGATGACAAAGCAAAACGTAGAGCGAAAGTGATACATAAAGTAAGAAGTGTTTCTTTAAAATTAATTAAAACATATTTAATTCAAATATAAATCATAATACTTCAATTAAACCAATTAATTGTATTACATTGAAGAATTTACATATCGAAATAAGATTTTCAATTTCTCATATATCATTTTATATATTTAATTTATACATTTAAATATTATTGGTTACCTGGATCCAAATCTAAGTAATTTAAATTTTACCTCTTCATTTTATTATATTTGAAAACAAATTCTTTGATTCTACATCATTTGAATACGTTATGTAAAATAAATGTTCTAATGAATAAAAATGCCAACATAATGTAACGAAATGGTGCCTTTTAGACTTCATTTAAACAATATTTAGCATATCAGCAACCATTTTCATGTGGAAAATACAATACAGTTAACATTTATAAATCCGATTAAATCTATTAGGCTTAGAATAAATTTGTTACGTATTCGGTATTATAAACTTGAACACAGTGATGTAGGTTTTTTGGCGGTATAAAGCAATCCAATAATGGGGTGGTTTTTGTTAGAATTCGGAAACAAGTTGAATTCCAACATAATATTTTGTTGAGAGTTTTTCCTCTTTGTTGTTTGTGTTTCTATTCATTTTTGTTATTATAAATTTCTCTAAACTTAAATTACGCTCGCTACCATTGAAATCTTGTTTACTATTATTAATATATTTATTTAAAAAAAGAAAAACATTTAACTGAAACAATTTATCGTTGCTTATGTTCTACAGCTATTTGCTTTACATGCTTCATATTGTTCAATGTAACTTATTTTACGATAAAGAATTCTGTTGCATTAATGTAAAAATAGACTTTAATGAAAAATGGGTATGTTTTATGTTTAAGATAAAAATTCTAATTAAACTCTGAAATATATATATAAAATAATAAGGAAAACCCTAAGAATAGTCACAATCGCTGATGATGAGGATATTGATGCCGATGTGATAATAGATGAAATGTTTCACAATATACTGACCAAAATGCAAAAAAATTCATAATTTATTATTTTAATTTAAATTTCTACGGGTATGTTGGAGGTTTTATCATTGAGTCAGGCCGCCCTTGGTGTTATTGTTTTGTTTGTATAAAAATTTAAATATACAATTTTTATAAAAAATAAAATGTACTAAGCCATCGAATTGTTTCGTTTAAATTCTAAAAATAATAAAAAAAAATAAAAACAATAAATAAAATTTATTAAAAAAAGAAGAAAATATTCATGCGCTGCTATTTCATATTTTTAAATGATAATAAAATTTAATTCATATCCGAAAAGCCAATATTTTCTTTTCATATTTTCCCATATTCTGTTCAAACTAAAGTTAAACACTCAAGTAAGTTACACGCCTGCCCTAACACAGCAGCATTTAAGGAAGAAATATTGGTTTGGCAAACATCAAAACTAGAGCAGATTGTCTAAATTTTAAACTATATACAGATACAGGGTGTCTCAAGATATTCAAGATTTTATTATTATTTTTTTTTGTTCAATTTATTTTATTGTAAATTACAGTGATTTCTTATTAACTATCTGAAGTGATATTTTAGTAAATTGACCCAACAAAAATGTGTTACTGATTATTCTCAATCAAATATTTTTTCTTTGTGAATAATATCTAATTGTATGTATCTTAATAATTATTTAATTTATAATTTCATTATAGCAATTTTTTCAAAAATAGTACATATTCTTAAATATTAACTGATAATAGTAGTATGAAGAAATTATTACCAATATAGTTAGGTGCACCTAAATGAATTAAAATGCTAAAATGAAAACTAAAAATTTTAATTTACAAATTATTTATGATTATCAGGCTAAAACACCCTGTATTATATGATTCATACATTCATTCCAATATCCAAAAATACACCCACCAATACATCTTTAAAAAAAAATGAATATCTGAAGAAAAAAAACAGAGTTGATTTCAAATTTCATCCCTTATAAAAGTGGTAAATGATAACAATATTACATTGCCTTTTGTTTGATCAGAGCTTACTTTTAGTTGCATACCAGAGAATTGTGAAAATATAGCTGGAAAATGTAAGGGTGTTTTTTAAAAAAAAAAAAATTGGTTTTGTTTTTGTGTCGAATGTTGATGGTGCTGGTGGGGTTTCATCGTCACAAAAGATATACACATATATTTACTTAAATCTAGGTCATTGTTTATTTATTTATATTATTTTCGAATAATATGCTTATACAATAAGTACAATTATCTTATCAGTGTTTTCATAAAAATGGTTTTATTCTAATTGCTGACAATTATCTGTTTAGACGTAAATTTATATTATTGTTTTCGCATGGAATTTTCCGTTTTCAAATTATCGATATTTAAAGAAGAAAAAAAATACTAAAATTACATATATTTAATCTGAAACGTAAAAGGATGGCCATGGGCCGTGGCGTGGCCATATCCATATCAAGCCATATTGTATGTATAGCTTATGGGAAATTTGCCAAATTGACTTGACCAATATAGTTTTCTAGGACATTTCCAACATTACCAGTTCCGTATAATATACGTTTACTAGCACTAAATACTAATGTAGGCTGTACGCTATAGTCTAAAAACTGGCTGAACACATAATGCATTAGATATATTCACGATATTGTGTACATATATTCACGATAAAATATGTACATATTATAACTAAATAGAACTTATTCGGTGAATTTAGCTTAATCCATCTTTACACACACAAAAAAAAAAAAGAAAGTTTTTTATTGTTGTATTTTACATCAAACTTTATTGCAGAATATTTTCTGTAACTAATATAATATCTCTAAGTCTTTGCTAAAATATAAAATAGGCACGCTATACAAGATTTTGGTGAGTGAATAGAAATAAAGAGAACACATTCTTAAGTAGAACTTGAGAATAAATTTCAAAATGATTTATTAAAGGTTCGCGCTGTGATGCTCGGCTATAGTACACTTACATTATATTTCGCATCAAATATATAATTCTCTTAAATTGTAAACGTATATAATGGATGTAACATAAAAAAAAGCTTTTCGTAAAAGTTGTAAAACGACAATTTGGTACTTTTTGATTCCATTCAATGTTTTTGACTTTTGAAAATGTTTCGCTATAAAACATATTTTACTAATTATCATAATTATACAAAAATAGAACAGCAGTAAGAGCAACAATTTTAATTGAATAAATTAGTATTTGTTATATATCATTATATATATCATTGCTCATTTGAAATACAACGTTTTATAAAACAAAAAATAACAAAAAAAAAAAACTAAAGTAGAAAGTTTTGTACTTATTGCTTAAGCTTTGAACGAATAGTCAATCCAAAGAAAAAAATTTTCAACTTTTTCTAGCGTTTCCTTCAAAACCATTTACTTTATCTTAACTGTAACTAGGATTATACGCTTTATGTATCTATTTACATTATATTCACAAATTTTCGCTTTGCACGAATATATTTTGTTTTGTAAGCATAAAAAACATAAAATATTGTGCAACCGTTTATTTTATATTTATAGATATTAGGGAGTTCTAAAAAAAAAAACATTTTTAATTTTCTCTAAATGAAGTAAGATTTTCTCGTCTGTGAATTGAGAAACGAAAATTTATAGAAATCGGTTAAACGCTGACCTCTCAACACTATTTTGAAAATTTTATTTATAATAAAAATCATTAATTTTGTATACTTCATTTTTGAGATATTTGCAAATAAAAATTTTAGAACACTTTTTTTCTGGATCTCAGGATTGGCAGGGTGGATTTTGATGGTCGATATACCACAAAATGCAGATTTTTTTTTTAAAAAAATATACATACTGACGTTTTTGAATATTTCGTTTTTTTGTCTTGGAATCCAATCTTTTGGCAGCTTGTTTTGATAGATAAACAAAAATAAAACATCGGTTTCTTGAGTTTAGTGTTAAAGATAATTTCAAAGTTTTAAAAATTAACTTCTCAAAATGGTGTTGAAGGGGTCAAAATTTATTCGATTTCTATCATTTTTTTTGTTTTTAAGTTCTTATTATCAATTGACACAAGAATATATATTACTTTATTTGGAAAAAATTAAAAACATTTTTTTTTCAGAACGCCCTAATAAATATAGACCGATTATTGACATTCGACGCTGTAACCGTAGACACTAAACATCAGAAGCAATTTATGACTTTGTTATTCATGCATTGTACACAATCATATATTTTATACAAAAGCAAATTGGTAATGTTTATCCGGAGGCCTTACCATATTCGAAATCGATACATTTATCTGTTATTATAATGATGAGTTGAGTTGTCAATCAATTTAATGGGAAATTTATTATTTAGGTTCTTTATGGAAAGTCATTGTATTTTTTTTGTTTACAATGAATTTATTTATAGTTAAATGTGTTGATAAGAACGTTCTCTTTTCGTTTCTTTTGCAATTTACAAATTGTGAATAAATATTTTAAGAATTCATTAATTCTTCGATAAACGATAGTTACTGGAGCACTTTCTGGTCTCTATTACTCCATCAAACGAATTCAATTTATATTCTTTTATAACTGTTTTCTTAAAATACTTAAATACTTAACAGTAAAATTTAAAAAATGAAGTAAATATAATTTCAAAATTATCGAAAAAAAACCCGTTAAATTGTGGTTTTAAATTTATTTGAATATAATTTTAATAAATATCAAAAATTTGAATAAAAGTTATCATGTATCGGAAATTTTTATGTTAATCTCATTTATAATTTGTTTTCTTCTTCTCTACGTTCTTCGAATTTGTTTTCATTTATAAATGATTTACAAAAATTATTAAAAAAAAAAAATTGTTTTAATTTATGAAATACAAATTTAAAACGTTTTATCAATCAAATTTTATTAATTGAAAGTCATTATATCATTTTAGATATATTTTTAAGTGATTTATAAATTGCAAACAGTTTTAATAGTACAATTTATAATTGATATAAAAATGATTGTCAAATTGTTCAATGTTTGCTAGGCTATTTATTTATTTATTGTTTTTTCCTTGCAGGCACTTTATCTTCAGCTATTCTCATCAATGGAAAATTAAATGCAATCAAATGAACATGTCAAAAAAGGACGATGACGATGTGGATAAATCATTTACATTTGCTAAATTAATAATAACCTGAAAAAATGCGATATAATCTTTATTTTCATATTGCACATTTTTTAATAAATAGCTGTATTATAATGGGAAATCAAGCAACAAACAATGTAACTGGAAGTATTAACAATGTTGCTGTTCATGCTAATGCTATTGTTAATTTTGCTCCACAACAGCAGGACGTTGCACTTAATTCCATTTCAATTGGAAAAAATAAAACCCAGGCTGGAAACACAATGGGTAAACAGAAGTTGAATAATGTGTAGCTTAGGGCTTTCTACTGTACTAAATCTTTTTAGTGGTGTGTGTTGCAATAAAAAAGTTTTCGCAACAACAAAAGTAAAACATAAAAAAAACGTGCTTTTAAAAAGAATAATTACACTGCGATTATTCAAAAGTTTCCTATTTTATTTTAAAATGCTGTGGTTTTTTTTTGTTCTTATTTCTTTTTCTTTTGTTGCAATAAATTGTATGAAATGAATCGTATTGTTATTTGTATAGTGCTCTAATGTTTCGAAATAAAATTGTTTAATTTTTTGCTCAATGCATGATATTGCATAAAGTATACAAAATTAAATCAATCTTAAAACACATTTCAGATGAAGAAATTTCCCACAATGATATGATACTAACTCCACCATTAACAACAGCATCAATATGGACACCAAATAAATACTTTACAGGATCGGCACATATTCTAAGTAATAATAATACAACTGTTGTCAACGTATCACAAATAATATTAACATCATCATACCCAGCAACATTAAAACCAACATTATCACCACAATTGCTACCCAAAAAACACCTACCGAAAATTCAACGTACGGATGCACCAATGTTAAACTATATATTTGACTCAATTTCAGCAGCTAACAAACATCACCATCATGACCACAGGTAATTTATATAAATTACATTTATACTTCCGACATTTTATTTATCCTTCTATTATCATCTCGTATATATATGAAATTATTATCAGCATTATATATACGTGAGATTGAATTGGGTTGCCTTGGACTCTATGATGTTCGACATTTTCTCTGTGTTCCTGCAATAGGTTTTTGTATATAGCCGATACCTTTATATGCGAACCGAACATATTAAATTTATCATGTATCAAATATTTTACAATTCCGAACATCGAAACTTACTTTTATAAATTTACAGTTTTCATTTTCACATAATATATTGCCACAATACGTCTAACAAAAATATGTAATATATTCCTTTCTACTTTTTTTTTGTCATTTTTCTATATACTGATACCCTCTATCTGAACGATGGTCATATATGATGTAATGCTGTGATAGATATGGACCACACTTTGAGGATGTATCCAGTGTAGGAAATGTAACCAACGTTACTGTACAAGTTGGAAGTGCTGTTTATCTTAATTGCCGGATCAGCTTATTGCAAGATAAAACGGTATGTATGTTTATTGTTTAGTTTATTATAAAATTGTGTATTGTTTTTGGTTGGTACATCAATTATCCCATAGTTTGTTATCATTACAGTTTACCCATTATAAAATTGCAATTTTATGTTAGCTATTTTTCTGTTTACATTTCGTTTTTCTTGCTTTTTCCTGTTTTCAAAACATAGGAATTATATGGATTGCAAGATTACCAGGTGAAATATAAACTATAAAGTATATTCACCTAAAGGTAATTTATGCATTTTAGTTGTAATGATGGTAATAGCAATCATTTAAAATATGCAAATGAAAGATCGAAAAGTTTTTGTTTCTCGGTGAGTGTGTGTTTTTATTTAATTTTTGTTTTTTGTTTTTTTTTTGTTCGTTTGCTTATTATAATAGCATGTGGTGAGTTATTTTAATACAAAATCAAGCACACAAATAACTTATAAAATATTTTGCAGACCTAACTACATATATTTTTATTGATATGTATTTGTAATGTTATAGTCTACAGTTGAGTTAATATAATAAATTATAGTATACAGCATAGCTATATGTAGGCATAACACGACAAATGCAATTCCCATAAATACATTTAGTATATTTACATATTATTATAATATAATGTAATACATAATATTTGCATAATTTATTCGGAAAACACACATAATATGTAATTTACGAAAATAATGATTTATTCAAATGTACTCGACTGAGTCTATTCACTATTTATACATATATCTATAGATTCCATATATATATATGCTATTGCTTTATACTCTGTGTGTAGGTGTAATGGAAATATTAATACATACATACAGAAATTGTAAATATGATCCTATATAGAGCTATGAATAGAACCACAGCTAAATATAGACCATTTTTTTTATCGTTTTTTCAAATCATACATTATTGCATAAATTATTTTCGTAAAAATAGCTCGTTTAAGTTAAATTTTGATTCATAAACATACTCTTACAAACATGTTTTTTTTTTTATTAAATAAATATCTATGTAAAATTCAAAAAAACATATATTTTTATTAATATTCGATACTGTTTATTTTTTATGTAGAAAAGAAAAATTTAATGATTTTTG